>VWZG01006016.1:498003-511382 GCA_013396735.1 Grallaria varia | reverse complement strand
ATATATTTTTTATATATATAATATATACGAGAGAGAGATAGATCTCGTTTTCTTTTTTTTTTCTTAAACCACTGTTAACTTATTTTCCCTGCTTGTCCAAAAAATGTTACAAAAGCCCTAAAATTGTGCAACAGTTAGAAAAAAGGGACAACAACCCAAAGAAGGAAGGAGCCACTTGATACAGTCCCCTCTACCGCTCCCTCTCCCAATCTCTGCCAATGACCTGCAGGAGGGAAGGACAATCAGCTGGTGGGATGGGTGGCAGAGTGGCCACCAGCCCCTGCTCTCATGACCCCACAGTCTGCTCACATCTGGGTTTCCCTGTCTGGTATGGATGGGCTGGGACCTGCACCCTGAGATGTGGGGGATGGCGAGGTCTCTACCCAGCTGGCAGAGGGATTGGTGCTGCATCAAGAGCATCGTGCACACCATGAGATGTGCCCTCTAGTGAGGATGAAGGGTCAGCTCGTCTCCTGGGGCGGTCAGAGTAGATTATGGGATCTCTTGCTGGCAGACACCTCTTGGTCCATGGGGCTGTGTGGCTGCCTTCTCACACATGGCACTGTAATCCCATCACACGCTGCAGAGCCCACCATGAGCTTGAAGTGGAAGCCGATGACTCCTCCTGCCTGCTCCGACCTCTGGGGATCCACAGGGACATCCATCATGGAAGGAAATGGGAGGGGAGGCAGGTTTGGGGTCAGACAGGGGTTTGGTGCCTGGCAGAGGGGGCATTACATGTGGGATGGTGGGAAAGACAGTTCTGCCAACTGTGCCTGTCTGGCATGAGGAGAGGAGTCCATGCCCCTCCAGCAAAGAGCAGAGGCCTAGGAGCAACCTCTTCATCTTCCAGAAGGGATGCACCAGAAAAAATGCAAGAAATCGTGATGTTGCCACTGAACCCTGGCATCCAGGAAGGGGAAACAGGCAACTCCCAAGTTCATCTGTAGAGCTGGGAACTCAAGAACACCACAGCAAGTGCTTCCAGTCGGATATCCCCTGTGGTCTGTGAGAGGTGGAAGAGAGGATGAGTTTGGAGGACTTACGAGTTTGGTTTGACCCAGATGGACAGACAACCAGGGGAATGGGGCTTTGTCTGTGCCAGGAAATGACATGTGCCACAGCCTGATCTCCAGCCTTGAGGCCAAGGGGGACTGGAGGTCCGTGGTGGCAAACTCCATCCCAACAAGGTGGCCTTATCCATGTTGCTTACTGGGAACATCCCTGGACCTTGTCATCTCTGGAACCCCAGTGGGATTACTTGGGCCGACAGCTTAATAGTACAGATGTAACAGCAGCATCCTTGGCTCTGCCAGCCAAAGAAGGATGGTGGCAGTTGATGATTATTTTTATAGTTTTCCTGAAAGTTTAGGAGAAATCAGGAAATGTGAAGGAAGACAGAGACAGATAATGTTTTCCATGGATACTGAGAGAAATGGTGGTGATCTATCAGTGCTTGCTCATAGATGCTCTGGGGATACAGGAACCTGCTCTGGAGAAGCAGGACAAGGTGGGAGCAAGAAACTAGGCAGGACAGATCCATAAAGTGCAGGTGCTTAATGCTGCCAGCATGGGCACGTTGGGAAGTTGGGTCTTCCTTGGTCAGGTTTCAACTTGACTGGAAGACAAGAATGAGTTGAGATCCCAGACTCTGCTTCCCTTGAAAAAGAGCAGAAATGTTTTAGGTGCTGCAAGGACATTCAGCTGCCTCCTGGGGAGGTGACCTTAGGGAAACCTCAAGGATGAGAAACTCCCTTCATGAAGACACCTCAAAGCCTTCCTGGAAGCCAAGATGCTTCTCCCTACGACTGACTGTGGGGTCTCAGTGACATGAGATTGTCTCTACCTCAGCATCTCACCTGTCATTCCCAGCATATCCTACTGCACCCTCTGTCCCGTTCCTTTCCCCAGCAGCAACTGCTAGAGCAGCTTCACCCTCACAGCTCACCCAAGGTCCACCACATTTAGCAGCAGCTTCAAAGCCAGGCTGAAATGGCACCTGCCACCCGGCCCCCAAGCAGAGTCGTGCAGTGACCTTCTCCATCCTCATCTACCTTATACCAATCCCCAAAACCTCTCCTGACACCGGTAGAGCCTGGATGTCATAAGGTGACATTCACCACGGCTGACTTTAGAGCCAGCTCTGAAGAGGGAGAGAGGGAACTGTGAAAGAGCTGAGTCCTTCCTTTAAAAATGAAAAAAAACTTCTGCACTACCTGACTACAGGAAGAAAAACAGATCCATAAAAACACCAAAACTCCACTTTAAAAGCTAATCCTCTCCCTGCATGGATTTCCCTGTGTTGGGATCATCTCTTGCAAGCCTACAGTGAAACAGCATAGGTCCACCAAGGCCATGGGGACCCACATGGGCACCTGTGGAGCAGCTCTGTGATTTGCCCCCAAAAAGGCATCTTCTACACACATCACCAGCAGCCATCGCACCGCCAGCACAGCGGAACACACCAAAACAATTCTCAGGGCCTGTCCATGCCCCAGCAGTTTGGGTTTCTTCCCCTCCATCCAGTGGGAAAATATTTTTGCAGTCTGCAAGGATGCAGCTGCATTTGGCACGGTGGCCATCCCTGCCTCGACAGAGAGCAAAGCATTCAAAACCACATAAAAGGCAAAATACACGCTCAGTATTTACAAGGAGGAAACATTTCCTCTTTTTTTAGCTTTTTTTGCTTTTTTTTTTTTTATGTCCAAAACAAGCAGTTTCTTGTTCACTTCTTTGTTTTTCAACACACACACCGTCTAGAAAGTTAAACGCCATGCAGATGAAGAGAGTGGAGCTAGAAAGTCCCCCAGGGCAGCAGAGCTGCAGGAGCCTCAATCAATGAGTGAAGAGGCTCCAGTCGGAAAAAGAGAAGGAGAAATGGAAGAATTGTTGGGAAATTGCTGGGAAAATACCCATCCTCAGACCATCACCTGATGGCAAAGAGGTAAGACCAAAATTCCTCTTCCCAGCCATGTCTTCTGTCCTGAAACCCACGTGCCAGTGGCTCTGCAAGAGCCACCACTGTGGTTTGCCTTGCAGGAAGACCCATGGGGTGCAGGAAGGCACCCTGGGGAGGTGGGTACCCCTAGAGGTGGGTACCCCTGGAGGTGGGTACCCCTGGAGGTGAGTGCCTTCGCCCATCCAATGCTGTGGGACAGAATGGGATGAGCCACCACGGCGTGGGGAGGGGGCTGGCAGCTGTGGGACCCCTGGTAGGAGCATCGTAGAGGCTCAACCCCTTTCCAAATGTAAACGTAATGAAAAACAGCAACCCCCAAAAATCCCCCCTCCCTCCCCACCTTAAACAGTTGAATATTTCTAGTTATTACATAAAGATCCATTTCAGCAAATACTCAAAATCAAGTTACGAAATACACGGTAGGTCGGTTTCTTTTCCCTATAAAAAGGCATGCGCTCAAAGGAGAAGACAGCTAAAGGCTTGTTTGTTTTCTTTGAAGCACAATCAGATTCTGCAGAGTTTTGTCACTAAAGCTTGCATTCCTTGTCGTCGCTGGAAGGAGTCACGTGGGCGATGGAGGTTTGTGCCCCGAATCAGTGGCCAGTTCAGCTGCCCCCCGTCCCAGCCTGGGATTTGGGAGCAGGGGAGTGCCAGCGCTGCACATGGGGGCAGGGCTGGGTGCTGGGGTAAAGGATCCAGGCTGGATGGTACATGGGAAGGAGGGTGCAGGGGCGATGCTACCGCCCAGGCATGGATGGGAGGACTCCAGCTCCCGGCTGTGCCGATGTGGTACTGGGAGGCAGTTGTCTTTCTCCTCCTCTCTTCTCCCAGCTTCGCCGGTTCCTGCTCCAAACGGAGAAGGGAGGAAGGAGGCAGAGCATCCCTCTAGGCACAGCGGCTGCCTGGAGCCAGGGTGCAAACCTACTCGCTCTCCTGGGAAGGAGCCAGCCTGTGCTGGGAAGGGAAAATAAACAGATAGTCTTTACTCACCCATACAAACACGGCCCTCCTTGCCAACGTGTGCGTGGAAAATGGACTTTGCAAATGGTTTAAATTGCAGTTCCCCATCCGAGGCTGCTGGGAAGCGGGAACTCGGGTTGAGAGCAGGCAGGAGTCGTGGCAGCAGACGGGGACCTTGAGAGCAGCAAAGCAAAATCCACCAGCACACAGGGAGGATGCAGCACAGAGAGGCTCAAAACAGCCCCCCCCTTCCTCAGAGGGCTTCCAGCAGAGGTGGGGATGGAGGTGGATGATGAGTCCGAGCCCAGTTCAGGAGATGTGCTGGGTAGTGAGGGGGTCCACCAACACTATGCAGCCAAGGAGAGGGGCCTGTACACCAGCCAGATGTTTGGGTTTAAGGTCACGGTTTCTCTTTTCCTGGTTCATGCAGAGGAAGGGGGCCCAGCGCCACGACCCCGGCAGGGTGGGGGGATTGATGGGATGCTTGCGCTGCGCTGGCAGGGCCGTTGAGTGTGTGCAGTGAGAAGCGAGGGGTTATTCCAGCGGGAACCAAGCAGCAGAGCCAACAGCCAAAGTCCCGTAGGGGAACATGTCGGAGGGGGTCTCCCCTTGGTAGTCAGTCAGTGACAAACCCAACACGGGCAGGACCACGCTTCAGCTGCAAAACACAAACCGGGGACAGCCAGAATTTACTTTGACCGTTCCTTTGGCAGAGCATCCCCCTCCCCATCACCATCTCACAGTCATCTCCTCCCCACCGAGGATCCTCGGGGCAGGATCCCACCTCCTGTGAAGCCTCAACGCTGTGCTAAGCTCCCATCCAGCCCTCCCTGCCCTCCCTTCCCCAGCCCTGGAGCCTCACAGGGCTTACTGCGGTAGGACCGAGGGCGCGCCGGATCTGTGGAAGTGGACGATTTGCCATTTGCCATCCCGGCGGTGCCAGATGCGGGTCTCCTCGGACTGGGCGGTGCGGGGGATCCCCCCGGCGTCCACGTACTGCGTGATGCGGATGTAGGCGATGCAGGCGGACTCATCTCCCATCAGGTGGATGTGGGGGTTCAGGATCGTCGTGTGCACGGGCTTGCTGTTCCGAGACCACACTGGAGAGGGGACAAGCACAAGGGGATTTAGGCAGGCAAAGGAGTTTGGGTGGCTCTTGCCCATGGTGGCAGCAGTGTGGGGAGGGGAGATGCTCGCATTAGGTTCTCTGCTTGACTGGGCTGACTAAATGCTGCAGGGGTGGGTTCAGGGCAGGTCCACCTAGAAAGCAGTCAATGCAATGACTCCTCTGCATGCACCCAGTCCAGCTGACCTAATGCCTCCTGCTGGGATCTTCCAGATCAGCTAGAGATGCTCTACAGCCACCCTAACCCTATTCTCCCTATTCTGAGCTGAGGGAGGTTAAGACAGGCCTATGGGAGGTGGGAGGGTTCCTTCAGAAAGCAAGGGAGCTACTTACGGTTTTCAAAGTAGAATCGGTGGAAATCCAGGCCTTCCACGAGATTGCCCAGAGCCTCAGGCTCAAAGGCTGTCATCCCAGGGTCACACATCTTCCTGGGGAGCCAGGAAGGGGAGATAAAAGGGAGAGGTTATCTCACTGCTACTGCCAGGAGAATCTGAGGAACCTAAACTGAGGCTGAGGGGTGTCTGCACCACCAAGTAATTCTTGCAAAAATCTGACCTCATCTCTGCATTCTGAATGAAGCCCACCCCAGATCATCTCCAGCTTCTAACTGTAGCCAGGACCCCAACAAAGCAGGGTGCATTCTCCATCAGTCACCACCTGCAATTAAACCTCCCCAAACGCTGCATCTTCTTTGTAAGAAAGGAAAACAGTGGGTTAAAAAATTGTATTATCCACTCTGTATCAAAATATCCCCCCTGTGAACCTCTGAGGCAGCAATGAAGACCTGCACTCACTCAGACATCGCTAATTAAATCAGCCTTGGACACACAAGATGTGTACTCTGAAGAGCATCAACTCAGCAAGCAGAAAGCAGCCACGCTTCAGAACAGCCTGTGGCAATCTCGATATTAATGGGTGCCGTGGATGCAAAGTTCCTTCTTCCACCATAAATCACGTTCACAATTATTATTCCCCTTTCTGCAAACCACAAAATGGGCTCATCCATGACAGTGAGATCAGAAAACTGTGCTCAGCTGAGCACAGGAGCAGCATCAGGTTTTGAAACTGATGTCCACTGCATGTCTTGGATGATCTCCATGTCTCCCCCATCACGTCAACCTGGTCAACCTGCCCTGAGCAACAGCAAAACCTCCTGGGCAGCTTTGTCAGAGTGAGAGATCCTGTTCTGGGAGGCTGAGCCCCCACCCATCCCAAACCGACGCTGGGCACACTCACGTGTAGGACTCGAAGTCACCGTTGCTTATTGCTTCAATAAGCTGCTCTGTGACTTTAATGATTTCTTGCTTCCGTACTGTTGGGTTAAAGATAAAAGGAAAATAAAAGGAGAAAACAAAGCAGAAGTGCTGGTGTTACCATATTGGTGAGAGATCTTTATGCCATCAGAAACAGACTGCAGGAGGTTGGGGGACTTTGGAAACTGTCAGGGAAAAAGCAGGAAAGCAGCTTGAAAGAGAAATGCAGGGAAGGGCTCTTGATGCCCATAAAGGAAAGACAGGGCAAAACTGAAAAACCTTGTAATTTCCTAAAGAGCCAAAGAGTTAATCACCACATGGTGAGCTGCCTTCAGCCCAGAAGTTGGCACAGCCTGGTCTTGGCTGCAAAGCCTTGCCAAGCTGGGACTTTCTATCCCATGAACTCAGAGCAGAGGCCAGCCAGGGCAAGCTGGACCAATGATGCTCTCACCTCACTCTGAAAAGGGAGGAGAGGGTCTCAGCAGGGAGGAGAGCAGGTGGATGACACAGGAGATACAAGGAGGAGCCCCTCATAGGGCACTGCAAGTTCATCTGCAAGGCTGAGTTTGGCTCCCCGGGATGCAGAAGGAACAGTCAGAGGTGACCCCGGGCTTATTAACAAGGCTCTGCTTCAAATGCAAATTGGCACCACGCTTGACTTTTGGGTTTTTTTTCCATACTGTGACTAATGAAAGGAGAGGCAGCATGTCCCTGGGATTTGTTCAGAAAGGAGGAGAGGGACTCCCACCGCTTCCCAAGCACCACCTGGCTCCGTGTCCCGGCTTGGGGAGCCCCTCCTCAGGAGGACAAGCATCCCATTAGCTCTCGTGTCAGGCCAAAGACCATCTTGCTTTGTGCCGAGATCACTTCGTTGAGAGACTTTACAAATTAGCACCGATAAATTATCCCCCGGGTTATTCTTAGAAAGCTGCCTCTGGCAGGCAGGCGGGTGGCAGACAGGGATTTCCCCTGGAGGCTTTTCCCAAAGGGCCATTTATTTCGGCGAGCAGTCAGCCGGGCTGCTCTCCCTGCAGATTTCTGCCATTTCGATGCCTGCTTTCAGGGGACATCTCAGTTTATGGGAGCATGCCCCTCTCTCACCAGCAGTGCCCCAGCTGCTCGTGGCAGCAGCCCACCAGTGAAACCACCTGAGGAGTTAAAGCAACCTCTGAAGGGCCCTGAGGCTGCTCGATGGGGTGGGTTTCACAGTAGAAAGTATCTCGTGAGGGTGGCCAACCTAACAACCCTCTGAAACAACCTGCCCACCTCCCCACTTGCCCCCACTGGTACCTTTGGTGTCTTCGTCCTCGATGGTGGTGTTGGTGCTCTCCGACGATTCCTGAGCAAAGAACAAAAAGGAGAGATGGGGTGATGAGAAGGGTCTTCTCCCTGTGACAAACTGAGCTTGTGTGTTCGACAGCCCCCCGAGTCTGACCCCGCAGCACTCGACTGTGCCAACAGACAGAAACCAAGGAAAACGCCAGCAGGTCCAACCTGTCCTCAACCACAGCTCTAGGGCAGCGTTGGCAGAGCCCTCCCTGACCTCCACTCCTTGTAGCCAAGGGCACAAGAGGTGGGCTGTGGAGGGTCTCGTAGGAACGGCGCTGCCCTTCCTACCGACACCTGTGGGGACAGAGACGGGGGCAGGTCCGGGGGCCGTTTGGTGGGATCCTAGGAGCGTTGCCGGAGGGGCAGGGAGAGGGGCTGTGCGGGGGTGGAAGACACCATGTTGACTGTACGATAAAGAGAGAGATGCACAAATTAACAGCGAGGAGGAGCTGGGATGAGAAAGAGGGGACTGTGCAGGAGTGAGAGAGACCACACTGACCGCAGAGTAGGGAGAGAAATGTACAATAAAACAGTGCTTCCAAGACCCACATGGACCACTGAAGGCTGAGACACAGCTCTTTCAAGAAACAGCCGAGCACTACACAGATTTGGGGGGGAGAGGGGTACTGACCCCCTGTCTCTCTCCGGGAGCCCCATCAAGGCAACTCTGCTAGTGGAGCTAGAGCAATGGCTCTGCTAGCTCTTCCCAGCAGAGCCTTGCTTATGTATTACCCAGAAGACCCCGATGTAGGTTGGCAAGGTGTCCCATGACCATACAGTCCCCGCAGAGGCATGGAAGGTGTTTCTCCAAGGCTCCTTGGACCGATGCAGCCTGCAGACCTGAGTCAGGAGAACTGGGAGAAACGGCATGAGAACCCATCAGCAAGAACCAGGGCTGGCTTCCCACCAGCTGGTGGCCAGCAAGTGCCTGCACCAACCCTGTTAATGGGGTTTGTGGGTGATACGGCTTTGAGGATGTTCCCTCCAACCCCGCTGTCCCTTCTTCCCTACCCCGAGGTAACTTCCAAAAACGGGGGAAGCTGCAACATGTGGAGAGGCCCAGCAATATCGGCATTGAGGAAGACGAAGGACACTCACCATTAACTGAACGCTGGAACTGGACTTTCTTTTCTGGAAAAACAAGGAGAAGAGATGGAACAGGAAGAGACACAGAGTGAGAAAGGCTGAGAGCAGCACATGAGAGGCAGCAGCTCCTGAGCCCCCTTCTTGGTCCTCATGGAGGGGAAAATGAAAGGCACAGGGGGGCAACGTGTTGCTCCTGTAGGGACGTGCCACTGGCTGCAGTGCTGGTGGTGCCGTGCCAGTTCCCTCCCCGTGTTCCTGCCAGCATCTTTCTCTCCTGACCTGCCACAGTCTCCAGGAGTGCTCATCCCAAGGACTTGGTTAGCCCAAAAGGGAGTCCCCTAGCAGTCAATGACCACTCTGGTGGCTTTGTGGCCAGCCCAGCAATCTCACAGGAACAGGACTGTGATGCTGAAAAGCTAAGGCAGCTCCACCACAGCCCTGTGCCTGGAGTGAATGTCATACTCACTTCTACAGACTGTGGATCTGTTCTGGATGCATCTGCTGATGGCACTGACTACTGGAGAGACACCCCATTCGTTTTGGACCTAGACCAGTACTAAGCTGGCTGTTTTAAGGCCAGCATGGCTATTGCTGCTCGACCCTGCAAGGCATGCATATTGCATGGGAAGCTGCCCTGAGCACAGATCCAGTCCTTTAAATCAGGACAAGTCTCCTCCAAAGATAAGACCTTACACAGGCACTTTTGTCTCTATCCTTGACCACTACCACTAGGCTTTAAGATTTTTAGCTTGGACGACCCCCTGGCCACATTTCTGCTTGCAAACCAAAACTACTTCTGGACTCTCCTTCCCTGCTGTGCTCTGCTCCCGCTGTCCATTTTTAATTTAGCCAGGAGACAGGGGGATGTGCATGCTGACCTCATACCCTTCCAGCACCTCTGACCCCCAGGGAATGAATCCCAGTGGGCATCAGGGAGCACCAATGTGCAGAAATCAGAATCTGCAGTGCCAAATAACAAAGTATTGTACCAGCATATTTAACAAGGCACTAGCTGTGCCTGCCCTGTGAGGGGAAAGCAGCACACACTGTACAAATCTCTAGGAAAAGTCCATGGAACAACCCATTAGGGTGCATGGGTGGGCTGCAGCATAAAACCTGCTGATATCTATTCCCCCTCATTGCTCCTTTCACATTCTGACTCCCACCAGCTTCCTCACTGAGTTTCCCCCTCTGTCAGTGCAGCTCTCCACTCCCTCCCAGAGAATTAGGAAATTGGTTTAGGTTGGAAAGGACCTTAAAGATCATCCAGTTCCTAGACCAGGCTGCTCCAAGGCCCACCTAACTTGGCCTTGAACACTTCCAGGGACAGGACACCCATAGCTTCTCTGGGCAACCTGTGCCAGGGCCTCATCATGCTCACAATAAAGGATTTCTTCCTTATATCCAACCTAAACCTGCCCTCTTTCACTTTAAAGCCATTCCCTCTTGTTCTATCACTCCACGTCCTTCTCCAAAGTCCCTTTCCAGCTCTCCTGTAGCTCCTTCAAGCACTGGATCCTATGCCAACACTCGCCTCTCCTTCACTGAAACAACAGATGTCCTAAAGGGCAGCGTGAGCTGTGGTATTTCAGCAGGAACCTCATAGGAAGGGGAGCCGCTGGAGCTGGGCTGTCTTCAGGAAGGGCTCACAGCTTCTGCTACCCAAGGACATGAGACGGGGCAGAAAACTGCAGAAGGTTCAGACGCAACAGAATGCAACACAAAGCAGTGACCGCGTCGAGTCTGGACATACAGGAACAGGATGCAACACGGGGCAGTGCGCTCACTAATTTAGGACGGGACAGGATGTGACACGGGGCAGTGATTCCATTCGTTTACAATGGGACGAGATGTGACACTACACAGGGCAGTGAAGGTATCATAGCTGATGGGACAAGAGGACCTCCCACAGACCCCAGAGCAGGGCTCAAGGGGGACTTTTGGTCCCATGAATGCTTTTAGCAGGTGAGGAACCTCCTCAGGAGGGTGAGTTTCGAGCCCTCTGAGCCTGGGCTGGCCCCATACTGGTGTTGGAGGGCTGTGCAGGCAGGCTGGAGAGCTGCTGCCCACCACCACAGCTTTGGGCAGGAAAGGCAGGGGTGGCTGCCTGGGACCTGCCTGCTCTCACAGGGATGGTCAGTCCAGCCTGTTACTCCAAATGGGGGCACAACTCTTCCAACAGTGAATCCTCACCACAGTCTGGCTCTGAGCAGGCAGGACCACTCCCTTCCCACTGTCCCAACCGCCCAAGGCAGGCTTCCAGGCTCCTGCCTCACTTTTCCAGCAAGAAGGAAAGAAATTAACACCATTCAGCAAAGTTCTGGCATCTCCTGGCTGCCTCTGCTGGGCATTAGAGCTTCACCCACAGCACCCAGTCTCCCTGTGCCCCCGTGAGCAGGTTACACTGCAGGTCCTCCCAGGCTGAGCGTGGGAATGAGAGGTGGGGATGGTTATGCTGAAAGGGACCAACACAAGGAAGGTGTTGGGAATGAACTTGCCTCTACCTTGTCTTCTCCGCCACTACTTTACTGGCCATCTAACCAGGCTGTTTCACCTCTATTTGTTGGAAAGAGGACAATAAAAAAGCAGATTCCTTCTCAAGACCTTGCCCACCATCTTGAGAGGAGTATTGGCTGCTAGACTGTACTGGGGATGAAGCCTCATGATCTGGTTCCCACTCACCAGTGAGGGCTGAGGATGCAAACCAGCCTCTCTGATCCTGCTCTGAAACCAGACTCTTCTCGCTGAGTAACAGTGATGAGCCAGAGGTCTCTTCACCAAAACTAGCTGTTTTGCTACAACACCAAGTGCCTCTTTTTTCAGGATAATGTCTGGTCTCAAAGCTACTTTGAAGTCCAAGAGGGAGGATCATTAGCAAGTTGAGCTGGCAAACAGTCTTCTACCACAACACAGGAATTTAAGGCTGTCCCTTTCTGCTGGAGAATTAGATACAGGTCAATGCCTGACGAAGCCTCTCCATCCACCAATCTCTCCTTTTATAGCTTGAAAATGCATCTTCTTTTTGTTCTCACCTGTGCTCCAGCAATCTGTATCAAGGCAGTTCTACTGTGGTGTCACTTCTCAGGTGACTCTCAGAGCTGAGACTTCAGAGCAGAAGAGGACAGGCCAGCAGTGGCTGGCAGAGGGGCTGCAGGCACTCCCATGGCATCTGCCAGCACCAAACCCAGAAATCCTGTTCTGGGAGTCTCGTGCTAACCTGACACCATGGCCCAAAGTAAGGTCTTCTCAGATCCATCCAGGACATCAGCTTCATGCTGCAGAACAATGCTGCATGGCCTGTTGTAGAGTTGAGCCCAGGTCTGGAGGGTTATGAGTGGTCTCAGTCCTTGCAGGCTTGTCCTGTCCCAGCCGCTGGGTCTGGGAGGAGTGGGAGAGAGTCATACCATTCCCAGACCCCTGGCTTCACTGACCATCTGGATTGAGGAGGGAAGAAGCTGGCTCAGGGCTCTGCTCTTCCTAAACCTGGCACCCCTCACAGCCCAACAGTTGGGTCCCTATGAAAGGGCAGAAGGAGGTTCTCTAAGTTCTCCCAACAAAGGGTCCCTATGAAAGAAGGAGAACAGCCACACTGCAGTTGGGCTCCCAGAGTTCTGCCTGTTGATGGAGGATGTCACCACACCAGGTCTCCTCGGCTGAGTGATCCCTTGTATTCATGAAGAGAACAGGTAAGGAGAGAAAGTTCCTTCCTGCAGCAGGAGTTTGACAAAGCTCAATAACTACTGTTATCCACCATATCCCCGTGTCACTAGAAAAAACTGCTCAGCAGCAGGATTTTGCTGCCTCCAGGAGCCACCTTGTCCTGGAGTAGAGTTGTGGCCCCATCTCAAAAGGGCAGACAAATCTGTGGGCTCTGCAGCCCAAGAACCAAGATCCACCAAGCATCGGCTTCTTTTTAGAGCATCATCGAGCCATTTGCTCTGTCAGGTATCACCATGTTCCTTTGCTGCCTGCACTGGGCACAGGGGACTGGCAGCACTGCTGAAGGGGTTAAAAGCACCCATGTGTCACCAGCAGCACATCAGCCCTTGGGACAGGATGGGACAGGAACTGGAGCCAGTCCCACCAGCCACAGGGGAACACATGTCGAGGGAAGAGATGAGGCTGCCCACCTCACCAGATGGCTCTGGGCTGCAAAGCTGCCTCCCCTCGTCCCCTGTCCTGGTCCAGCCTCTGCTTCTCCCCCTCCCTGGGAGCAGCGAGGGGCAAGCACATTTTGCAGGCAACGAAACAGCAGCGAGTGCCCCCCTGTGCACCCCTCCAGCAACAACTTGCTGTGCTACAAAGCCTCCTGTGCGCTGCCTGCCCTGGCAGGAACCCAGCCGGTGGCACCGGGACACACCGGGACAGCCGGGCCAACAGCTGCCCTTTAAAGTGCGAGGTGTCTCAGGGACCACCAGCATGGCATGGAGACCCCTGGCACAGGACGGAGACCCCCACTGCCAGCAGGGCATGGAGACCCCTGGCACAGCACGGAGACCCCCACCGCCAGCTGGACATGGAGACCCCCGTCAGCATGGCAGAGAGAGAGACCCCCACCGCCGCCCCAGCAGCAGCGGGGCAGGCAGGAGAGGGCAGCGGGGACGGGACTTACCTTCACGCCGTCATTCTTCTTGTTGCCACCACTTTTGCCTCCTGGAGAGAGGAG
>VWZG01006016.1:447516-497776 GCA_013396735.1 Grallaria varia | reverse complement strand
CTGGAGAGAGGAGGAAGGTGATTAGGAGAGCCAGGCAGGGCACCAGGACCAGGAGGGCGAGGAGCAGCAGCATGGTGCCGGGGGGCACAGCGGCGGGACCGGCTGCGGGCTTCGTCCTCTCTCCAGCAGCCCGCGGCGGCTCAGGAGCGACCTTGCCGGCAGCGTCCCGTCCCACCGCGGTGGCTCTTGGCCAGGGGCATGCCCCGTGTCCCAGCGGGGGCCGGAGGGGTGTCCGGCGGCGGGCGGGCTCTGCTGACCCGCCGTGGTGCGGCGAGGAGGAATGGGCTGCCCGCCTGCCGCCCTCTAATTTTAGCCCCATGCTGTCGGGATCATGTGCTGCCGGCCCGCCGGCCCGACAGCTGCAGCCCGCATTTTGACAAGGATGAAAAGCAGGCGCCTTCCCCGGTGCCCACCCACCGCAGCCGCCACTGCCGCGGCCCCCCGAGCCTGCAGAAGCCGCCCCACTGCCCCTGCGCCCCGGGAACGGGGTGGCATCGGTGGAGCTCAGGCGAGACCCCGTCCATCGCCTGCCCTGCCGCGCTCCTGGGCAGGGCGGACCGGCGAGCCCCTGTGCCAGGCGTGGGATGGGCAGCACCGGGAGAGATGCTTTTGAATTTCCTGCCCTTTGAAGCTTCCTGTCCGACGCCTTTCCCGGCGCGGGGCTGACACCAGATCCCTCCAGCTGCTGGACTCCTCCAGCCCCCCTCCACAAGCGCTAAATATGTCAGCACGATCCCCGCACGACAAATGCAGATGCCAGCCCTGGCCACAGACCCTCTTCCCCAGCTCCTCTGGCACCCCTGCCCACCTGCCGCAGCAAAGCACCCTGAAACACCGAGCTAACCCCAAACAGGTGCCACCAAGCAGGGCTTGGCCGGCGTGTCCCATCACTGCAGGGCCATCTCCAACGCTGGGGAGGGCAGGAGGTGACAGCAGGTGGATGACCTCTCTCTTGTCACGTGGCTCTGTTTGGTCCCGTGCCTGGGAATCGCCTGTGAAACCCCATGTGCTGCCAGGTGTCCCCAGAAGGAACAGCTCTCAGTGGGGGCACCGGGGCAGAGGGGCTGGGGGTGGCACTGAGACCTCTCTGGTGCACAGGTTGGGCTGCCAAGTTCAGCCCTGTCTCCTCTGCAGCCCTTGGCATGTTCAGATGCAGGAAGAGAGTGGGGAACCCTGCGGGAACAGCAACCCGCAGAAGAGACCTGAGGGATCTTGCTGCCATCTGCCTGCAGTGGCACCCAGGGACCTTTCCGACATGCGCAATGCAGAGGATGCTCTCCCTGAGCCACAAACATCTCCAGGAGGACACCAAACCAGCAGCTTGAGCAGTGGCTGCCCCCAGCACCCACATCCCCACCCTAGCACAAGCCAGATGGTTGGGCATGTATAAGCCCCTAAACCTCTGGGGACAACTGCACTTCAGCCAGACACCTTTTCTCTTGCATCCCAAGCCGGGAGCCTGGAGGAGCCAGGCCCCCTCTCCTGGAGGACTACCCAAAACCACACATCCCCAGGGGCACCAGGATACAGCCTCAGCCTCCCTGTGACACCCAGCTCTCCAGGAACCCTACAGATTTGCCTTGGGCACCCTGTAAGACAAAGAGATGAGTCCCAGAGACAGCACCTACCGGAGAAGTTCCTGGTGGCCAGCATGGTGGTGAGGATGGCTCCCTGAAAGACAAGGAAGGCAGAAGGAAAGGGTGTGCTGGGCCCCAGCTCTCTGCACCCTCCCGCTCCCCCCATCCCTGAGGAAGGACAGCCCTGCTCAGCACCTGTCCCCCAGCCACCTGGCTGGAAGGAAACTGGCCCACGGACTGATATTCTCCTCCTGCCATCAAAAGCAGCTCTCAGTACCCAACTCTGTATCCCCAGCACCAAGGCATTGGGTTGCATTCTCTGAAACTGCCTTCACTCAAAGATTAAAGGGATATTAAATATCTGTGGGGCACTTTTCACTCTCATACTACCCTGCCCTGGATGTAGCACAACCCCACTGACCAGGGCTGGCAGCTGGCAGCAAAGGGACCCACCAGGAGCGGAACTGGATTTAATTGTGACTAAAGCTGTGCTAACTCAGAGCACCAGGGCAGGGATTGCTCATGGAAGCCACGCAAAGATCACCACTGCAAAACAACCTTCATAAAAATCCTTCCCCTTTTCCAGCTGAGTCTACTAACTAGTTGCTCAGTGTATAATGAGATTGCTTACAGTAATGGATTACTCTTTGGAAGTGTATGCCTGAACTAATTTGATTACTTCTCTAGTGGAAAAGTAATAACAGTTTATAGCCAGTTTCTTTCCTTGATAATCTTGTTAGTAGCCTGCAGCTGTCCTGTGCTGTGCCACACTGCACTCAGGCCTGGAGCACCGATGGCTCTGGTTATGGCACAGCCCAGCACTGTCCTGCCCTGTGCCTCCGGCTCTGGAGAAGGCATTGTGATTTCCAGAGCCTGTTCCCAGTGCCACGCTGATGGCTGAGGCTGAGCAGCACCTGGGAGATGGGTGCTGCAGGGAGGAACTCAGGCTGGAGATGGTGATTTCAGAGGGGTTCCAGGCTATGGCACATGACAGAATCCATAAAGGGAAAGCCTGTGGGGCTGGTGGTGTGGGTGAGCTTTTCACCTTTCCATGGGTCATTTTATTCCTTGGCTGCTAAGTATCTTGGCTGTCAGGCAAAGGGTCTCACTGTGCCTCTCAGACCCATGTCCTGCTCCAAAGAGGAACTTTTTTGATACAGACCCCAGTGGGAAAGTCCTCACCCAAATGTCCAGTGTGGCTCAGTGCTTTCCTTCACCATGGCTTTCTCTGAGCACTTGGGAGCCCCAGACAGATGAAGCCACCACTGCACTTGGTCTCTTTTCCCTTCTTCACAACAGGGTCCCCAAATGCCCATCACCCCCACACCAATGCCCAGGGACACCACCTTGCCCTTTCCCACACAGAGAACAAGCTCACCTATGACCTGATCATGCATTTTGAAGCCAGCTTGGACAGCATGAGAGTTACCTTCAGCTTCCTCCGGGCATTGAACTTCTTCAGACAGTCCACTGTCTCCTGCCTGTGCATACATGAGGCCACGGTGGCACGGTGCTGGGAGGAGAAGAGACCTGGCTCAGAGCAGGGCTGGGGGGAAGGGGCTCCCCCAGCCCCGCTCTCACATGTGCACACACGTGTGATCTCCCGTGGCTGAGGCACGGGCCAGAGCTGCCTGCAGCAGCAGCAGATAAAAGTTTAATGGGCAGTGGGAGATGGAAGCCCTGGAGTCAGCAGGATCTGTTCTGGTGGTGGGAGTGTAGGGAGAACTGGCTGCCCACTGAGTTAACCCCTTGGCTGACCAGCCATGTTTAGCAACATGCTCATGGCTTACAGGTGTGCGGCCCCAGAGTTAAGCCCACAGATTCCTCCTGCCTTTAGGAGCTGATTCAGGGCAAGAACCAGCAAGCAGAGCAGTGGGATGAAGTGGAGGGTGAGTGGATTGCTGCTGGGGTGGATGGATGGATGGATGGATGGATGGATGGATGGATGGATGGATGGATGGATGGATGGATAAACATGATCCTGCTCCCATCACCTCTGAAGAAAGGCCCTCCAGCACACCATGACACCAAGAAACCATTGTGTCCCCACCAGGGCTGGGAGCCCATGTGTCCCTCCCATCACCAGCTCCCCCAGGACATGCTGTTTGCATTCACAAGCTTTTCTCTGCTATAAAACCCCAGGGAAAATGCTGCTCTGAGAGCACCGGAAGGAATCATGCCAGGAAACCATCTTCTCAGGATGCGGAAGAGACCTGGCAGCATGTTTGATATCACATGCTCCCCCAATGAGATGTTCCCCCCTTGTGAGCCCACACATCTCTAAACCTTCAGCCCCAACCAGTGAGTGTCAAACTCACCGATATCCAGGGGTGTTTTAGAGCCTCTGCTGCCGTGATGCGCTTGGACGGGTTTATGGTCAACATCTTGTTGATGAGATCTTTTGCTTCGGGAGTGACTGTGTCCCACTCAGGGGAGGGGAACTGCCAAAGCAAAGGGACCAGGATGAGGGATGGCAGGAAGGGAGAGAAGGAGCAGAAAAGCCCCTTTACACTTGAGTTGGTTCTCCTGCAACTTGGGGCAACTTGTTAGCAACCAGAAAGAGCTGTCAGGTGGGAAACTGGAGAGCAGAAGTGGAAGAAGAAAGTTGGAAGGTCCAGGACAAGACCTAATCATCCTACAAAGCATCCCTGAAACATGATAATGTGCGACCAGGACAGAGGAAAGAACCTTGCTCCTGTATGTCTGAATTTGGCTGGGTTGCTCTTCCAGAGCAGCAGGCTGTAAGGCAGGGACAGCAGGAGAGAGGGCAGACTGTGAAAAGGGGGAACAAGACAAACCCACTCACATCATAAGCCCCAGCCTTGATCTGCTGGTAGAGTCGGTGCTGATCTTCATCCCAGAAGGGTGGGTACCCAACCAACAGGATGTAGAGGATGACGCCTGCTTAGGAGAGGAGTTGGAATCAGTGGGAGAGAATTTATTGCTGGAGGTAGGAGAAGACTCCACCTGGGGATTGGTGAAACTCAAGCAGAGAAACAGAAATCAGGGAAACATGAGGATTTGCTCACTGATTAAAGAGCAAAAGGCTTGTTGGTGGGTCTATCTCAGTGCTGCCTGTCTCAGCACTTGGGGAGGGTCAAGGCTCTGGCAGCCACCATGTAGAGCCTCAAGTGGGTGCCCGGGCAGGGCTGGGTGATGCCTCCTCCCCATCACAGGTGGGTAAAGGCTCCCCTACAGCTGCAGCTGCATGGAGACATTGCCTGACCCCACCAGCACCACAGGGAGAAGAGCTGGCATTTCCCTTGACTGGGAACTTTGGGTCCATAGCAAGGGGGCTGATCCTTCAGAGAAGGGTGCTGCTAGACTGGGAGGGAGGGTGCTGCTCTGGGGACAGCCCAGGGTAACGTGTCACCTCTTGGGTAAGCCCTCCACGCTGAGCTCCCAGAGGCATGTGTAGCAGCTGCAGCTCGGGAGGTGCTGGATGAACAGCCCGCCTCATCCCAGCCCTCTCCCCGCAGTCCAGCCCTGGTCGGACTTACCGCAAGCCCACAGGTCCACGGCTTTGCCATAGGGATCCTTCCGGAGCACCTCGGGGGACAGGTATCCCGGGGTGCCAGCGAAACCTGGGACAGACAGTGTGTCACTCCCCGCCAGCAGGCAGCCCCCGTCCCCACAGAGCTCACCAGCAGTGACCAGTGCCCAGCCACGCACAGCGAGACCCCTGGCACATCCTGACCTGGTCGGAATGGCACCCTCCTGCCAGACACCTCCATGACTGCCAAGGGCAGAGCCAACTGCAGCTTTCTGCCACAACCGAATTCCAAGGTGGTGCATAAGGCTGGAGTGCTCTGATGGGCACCTCCAGCAGTTGGAAGAGGCTTCCCTCCCCCTGGCCTGCCCCTGTTCCCAGTTTGTCCATCTCACCAGGACATCTCGGTGACTCAGAGTCCCTGTGGAGCTGTTTGCCTCTGCCCTGGATCAATACTGTGCTGTTTCCAGGGGCACAGCTGGAGCCATCCCCCTCCTCACCCACTCTGCCTCTTGGGCTGGTGCTGCTGGGACGCTCCCATAACCCGGGGCACAAGTCCTGGGGATGGTGTGTCCCACCCGGAGCCCCCTTGACCAAACATGCCAAGGCAAGGTGGAGAATGCCAGTCCCACTCACCAAACCATGCCTGCTGGTCCCCCTCCACCTCGATGGCGAGGCCGAAGTCAGCCAGCTTGACGGCGGCACCCTTCAGCTTGGATGCCAGCAGCAGGTTCTCAGGCTGCAGGAGGAGATGGGGTTGGAGAGGAGTGAAAACCCCACCAGGGGCTCCGCTGCTGATGGGGGGGACCTTCCCAGCACAGCACAGTGGAAGGCCAGGGCTCTGCATGTACTTCCCAACTGCTTTGTCCTGTTGTGTGTCCTGGTGTCCGTGGATCCTTAGAGGACCCTGGATCTCAAGGACCTCCCTGCACCCTCTCCCTTGTGTCCTTTCACCCTGGAGCCAGGCTTTGCTCTGTGGCTTTGCTGAAGCTTCACACGATTCCTCCCTGCTGTTCCAGCAGCCCAGGAGTACTCCGGGCATTGCTCCACGGGGTTTTGCATCACAGATGGGGTCCCTCACCCTCCACAGGCACTTCCCCTGCAACTCTTACCTTCAGATCCCGGTGAACCACCCCCATCTGGTGGCAGTGCAGCACAGCCTCCAGGATCTGCTGGATGCAGTGGCTGTGGGAGAGAGGAGAAAGCTCACGCAAGTGGCCAGTGAGGGAGAGTTTTGCCAGACACTTCTATTCCACGTTATTTCAGCCCTCTGCTCCCCCTCCCCATCACGCTGCCCACCAGCAGCCCCTCAGCACAGCTCAGTGTCTCTCTCCACCAAAACCCACACGGCTGTGGGGAGCAGTTTTATCCCGGTAAGATCCCACCAGAGCTGCTGCACACCCATGGAAGCCAGCAGGAGCACGGGGGGCTACAGCCGAGCCTGGGGGGTCCCCACAGGAGCAACACTGGAGGTGGGGAGCTGGGAACCGGCCACGGAGCCACAATGCCAGCCCAGATTTGGTCTCCAAGCCCAGGCAGAGCAGATGTGCTCTGTGTAACCTTTGCTCCAGCCCATGGCTCCTGCTGCGTCTGCTTGCTTTATGTCTAGTTCATTACATCCCAGCTCTGTTGCGTGTGTGAGGCAGGAAGGGAAAAAGACAGAGGCAATGATCACTTTTGCTCCAAAACAGCTTGTGTGCAAGGCAGAAGGTCTTTATTTACATGTGTTTTATTTTATTTGTATGACACTAATCAGTGGATGGGCTGTAAGTGGATTCAGCGCAGGCAGCCCATTAAATGAGATTGCTTTCTGCCTAGGAATAAAAGATATTCTCATGCAGAGAGGTATTGTAGAGCTTACCACCCTTTTGGACACATATGTACAGGCTATGCTTAGCCTGGGGGCAAAGCCAAGAGGCATGGTGATATCTGGATATTGGAGAGGGACAAATCACGTCTCCTCAAAAAAATGAGGCTAATGCTGTCCCCTGGCTGAGCTGCAGGGACCAAAGGGGTGGTTGAAATGGCACCCAACCCCCTGGCTCTGCAGCAGGGTACCTGGAAAGTGCCAGAGGGAGCGTGGGAGGGAGCAGAGCTTGAGCACATCCTCCCACCCAGCCTGTCTTGCCTGCTCCTCCTCAGTGCTTTCAAGTGGTAATGACAGCCAGAGAAATGCTTGCAGACAGCTGGAATGGACCTCCAAGGGAAAGGGGTGAGGACTGTGGGGTGTCTGTGTTATCATGGCCCTGGCTGGGCACCAGTCTGGTGTTGTGCTTTCTTCCTGCCAGCCTGGAGAGCACCAATGCCCCCAGCTCAGGGAGGCCTGACATCTCCAGGCTCAGAAAACTCAATGCTCCGAGCCCAGGGAATCCCAACCGCCTGCTTCTTTACAGGGAGGTCAGATGTGGGCTACCCCATCATGCCAGGCAAGGAGGATGCTGCTGGCCATGGCTGGGAGCCATGTGATTTGAGGAGGAAACCAGCCCTGTGGTAGCACATGCATTTCTTGGCACAGGAGTTGAGCGAGTCAAAAAGAGCATTTTTGGAAGTCTTTTTTGCGCCGCAGTTCTGGTTTATGAGTATGTGATGCAGAGTGGCTGTAAAACAGCTCCCATCATGTAAAGAGCTCCTGCTGCAGAAAGGCAGATGTGTAGGACCCTGGGAGGGAGCAGCTCACAGGAGAAGGGGTATAATCTGTCCCCTCCACAGCCCCACGCGTGTCTGTGCTCACCTGGCATCCGCTTCGCTGTAATACTCCCTGGCCACAATGTCCTCAAACAGCTCCCCACCAGTGACCCTGCAAGAAAACAGGGGGAGCTGGATTGGTTGACAGCAGACTCGGCCCTGACAATCCCCCCCCAGAATGTTGCTGCACAGCAGGACAGTTGTGGGTGCAGGACAGGGACCTGCCCTCTGCCCGGCATGGGGGACCCAAGCTTGGTTCCAACCCAGGCTGCAGGGAGGGCTTGGGAGAGGTGGAGTGTGTGTCACCCTGGGTGGAAGCCCAGGGGTCAGGGGACGCATCGAACCATTACTCACAGGTCAAATATCAGGTAGTGGTGGCCCTCTTCAGAGATGCTGTCATGGAGCCTCACTGCAGCAGAGACAGAAGGGTTATGGGGTATGCCTGCCTCCCACCCCACTCCCCAGGAACGCCTTTGCTCCCCCTTTGCTTTGGGGACAAGCAGGATCTGGAGAAGGGCACAGCTGGGCTATTTCTCCCTCCTCCTCTTGCTGTTGCCACCGGCTGGGTGGGGGTCCCTATCTCCAGGTGACCCCAGCCATGGCCATGGAGAGAGGCTCAAAGGTCACATCCAAATCAGGGACTGCCTGGGGTTGTGTCTGGCCGAGGTTCCAGGCAGCTGCTGGGCTATCTTGAGCACTGGGCAGGCTGCAGGCATGGGTGTCCCCAGCCCCATCAGGATTAGTGCCTGGGCACAGAGAAAGCTCAGCAGGGTGCTGGGCTGACAGCCCTGGCACCCACGGGGCTCTTTTTATTTTCTGCTCATGACCTTCCCTTTCTCCTTGGGAATCTCTGCAGGATTTTTTCCATCTCCTGGAATCTCACCCCGCTCATCACACTGGGGGGCACCCTCTCCCCTTGGGCACATTCTTGCCAGATACAGCCAGGACCAAATCTGTCACCCTGCAGCTCCATGCTGGTTATTCAGGCTCGGATCCCTGCTCACAGCTTAGCAGGCAGGTGTGCAGCAAGGGGACAGGCACAGAAATAGGTAGGATGGATAAACGGAGCCTGGTCCAGTATCCTCTGTCTCCCACCTTTTATTTTGTTTGATTCCCTCAAGGCTGTAAATATTTAACCCTTCCTCCCTCTCACATGGATACAACTTTCAACATCTTTGAGAATGTTGGGAATCAGGGAGGAGGAAAGAAACATTCAGGTGAGCGAGATTGTGGGAATTTTTACTCCTAGCCTCTTTTACTGCGGCTGAATCAGCTGAGCCCTATATGGAAACATCCTCCAGACTCACTCTGAGTCAGGAGAGATAACAAACCCCATCTGAGCACAGACACTGCACTGTATTGCTCTTATCTCCCAGGCCAGCAAACATCACTTTGCTGGTCCTTCTCCTGTCTCCAGGCTCCATGGGCAGATCCAGCGGCTGCCAAGAGCAGACTGCCAGCAGCAGCACCTCACCCAGCCAGGGCACAGGAGATCTGATGAGCTGAGCAACATCGCTCCTATCAGTCTCTCTTGTGGTCTTGACTACTGACACAACTTTCTCATCTTATTTCTCAGTCATCCTTCCCCTTTGCTGGCCTCTGCAGACATCCCCAGTGCTCCAACATCTGTCTGCTTCATTTTTCTCCGACACGATCCCAGCTTTTCTGCCTTCCTCCACTGGACGAAATGCATTTCCTCCTGTTTCATCTCGCCTGGGAGGGATTTGGGGGGTATTCTGCCTGGGATTCCGCAGAAGCCAAAGTGTTCTCAGGGGTATTAGGTGAGTTTGGTGTGGATAGGGCCAGCAAAACCAGAAACAGATGGTCCAGATACGTTCCTTGCTTAGGGAAGTCCCAAAGCCTGTGGCTGCCAGGAGCTAAGACGGTATAAGAGGGAGCAGCTGCTCTAAATATAGCCTGATCCTACAAGTATCTGTTACTGACCATAGTCAGAGAGCCATGCTGGCCAAACCACTGCAGCTCAGTGATGGGAGCCAAGGCAGGAGCAGGACACAGCTTTGGGACCGCGAGTCAGCGGACAACAGGTACCTGGAGCTAAAACTGCAGTTTTTCCAATAAAGCAAGATTTCCCTGAATGGAAACGCAACTTCGGGAAACCACAGCACTCCCTAATACATCACCCAGTAGTGTGGATGTACTGCTGGATCCTGCGGACCTGGACCTGCCCTCAGCTGCCTGTGCACAGCTTTCCATGCGAGGTTTTCCAGCAGGCACAGTGCAGAGCACAGGTTGGCTCCTCCAGGAACTGCAGCATGGTTTGCCAATGGGAAATGGAGGCACCCCACGCATTCCTACGGGACATGGAAGGACCCCACCTCGCTGCAGGGAGAAAGGAAGAGGACAGCAAAGCCCTCAGCAGCTGGGGTGCTTTTCACGGTGAGGGCTGGAGGGGGTTGTTGTGCCTCCTCCCGGCAGCAGTGCCTCCTCTTCCTCACGCCAGGCTGCTCTGCAGCGGCACAGCTCGTTCCAGCTCCTGGGTGGGTAATGAGCCGCCTTTGCTGCAGGGAAGGGGAGCTGCGAGCCCAAGTTTCCAGGCAGCAGGAGCAGTGGAGGGGCGTGAAGGGAAACAGGGTGCAGGGTTGGGGAGGGAAGGAGGTGAAGAAGAACCTCCTGGGTATAAATAGCAGCAGATTGGGCTTGTTAGCATCTCATGCTGTTAACCACTTCCAGCCCTCATAGCAGGGATGCTCTGAGTCTGCCAGGTCATGGCCAGACAGCGAGGGGTGTGCGGGGCTGGGGGACAAGGCACAGGGAGGGGTGAGGTGTTTCTGTCCTTGGGAACCTCGCCAGCTCCACGGGCAGGTGATGAAGAGGGAAGAGAGGAAGACAGCCCTAGGGAAGAGTTGTGGCCGAGCTGGGGAGCTGAAGACCTCCAGCTGCATGGCCCAGCTACCATCCTGCAGGTCTCATGGGGTGAGTTCCTCAGGTTTTAGTATTTCTTGCTATTCGTGCATTTGCAGTGCATTTCCTTCATGTCTCAGCAATCCCTGCATGTGTTTTGGTCCAAAGGCAATGCTGGACTCCCCGGTGGGATCCCTGCAGGGCAGCTCCCGGTGCTGCCGGAGCAGAGGATGGGGAATCCTGGGGGTCCATCACCCCGACAATGCAGGGCAAACCTGCCCCGCAGCCGTGTGCCGAGACAGATGGAAGCTGCTGAAATATTTATGGGACAGGAGCCACATGGTTGGTCCCCGGGCCCTGGATCTAGCTCCCTGGATCTGCTGCAGCAGCTCCTGGGGAAGGACAGATCCAGGTCAGCAGAGCAATGAGGGGGCCAGGGAGAAGCTCAGCCACAGGGGAACCCTCCCAGTTCCTGACTGTGGGTTGAGAGGGCTGCAGGAACCACCAAATGCTTTCCCCAAAGCTGCAGGATCCCACTGGGGTCAGCACATCCTGGGGCGCAGCAGAGGGAAGAGGGGATTCATCCAGACTATCCACAGGGACCAAGAGCCTGCATCGGCATCGCTCTCAGGGATGGAGTTTGGGAATTTATTTTTTTTTTTACTGCAGTTTTTTCCCCTCCCCTCTCTCTCTCTCTCTCTCCTTCTGGCCTATTTTTGTCTTTTGCAGGGGCTCGGGAGTTTTCCTGAAACAGCTTTTCCGAAGGAGGCTACTCTCAGATGGACGGTCGGTGGGAAAGTCTTCGCTTCCCCCCCGCCATCGCTCCTCCTACACGCCCCGCGCTGCTGCTGCTGCTGCTCCGAGCTGCAGCCGATTTTTGGAGCATGCAGAGGACTACGGCACCCGAGAGGGGGGAGAAGAGCAGCAAAAATAGCCCTTTGCAGCCTCCTGGGGCTCCGCTTCTCCCCGAGGGAGCTATGGCCAAGTGGGTTAGGCAGGACCTACTTCAATCCCCCCATGCCTCGTGGGGACCTTTCTTCCCATGACCCCGTTTGAAGACGGTGCTTCCCGCGAGGAAGAGGAGGGATAGGTCTGTGGATCAAGAGGGCAGGCTGCCCTTGAGCCCCTCTCCTTCTGGGATGGTGGCTGGAGCACGAGGGAAGGACAGAGCGCCCACGCCGCTGCAGGCAGGGCTGGATTATTGGTGGGACTCCCTAACCCCGGCTGGACATGGAAGGGCAGGTGGAGCCGGGCACGGAGCACCAACAGCAGAGTGCACTTACCAATGTTGGGGTGCTTCAGGAGGCGGCAGATCCGGGCTTCTCGTTCCAGCTTCTGGTGATCTGAAAGAGGCAAGGGCCCTAAATTAGGATCTGAGGAAGGGACTCAACTGCTCTCGGCTCCTGCTGGGCTCTCAGAGGAGATGCCAGCACAGGAAATCTGGGGGTACAGAGCAGCTGGCAAAGATAAAACCCATCTCTTTCTTTATTTCTTTTTTGCTTTTTTGCTTTTTTTTTTTTGTGAAAGAATAATGGATTTTGGGACATGTTGAGCATCAAGGTCTGATGGGCAGTGTCCCAGCACAGACACAGCCCGCAGACAAGCCCCTGGGCACTGATGGCATGGTTGGTCCTGGGCTTGGGAACTTCCCTTGCCCCTCTCTTTCCCTTTTCTTAGCTGAACAATCACCTCCCAAATATCCTTGGTTTGCTTGGGTTATCCCTGCCAGCAGCACTGTTCCCTTTTCTCCTATTTATCCAAGCACAGGCAATCAGAAGGGATATTTTTGGCCCTGCAAGGTACAATTCAAGCAGTTGAAAATAAAGTTGACCAGTGAGAGATGTCAGGCTGAAATGGGGCTACAGGCTTCACTCCCCATCACCAGCACCAGCCATTCCTCATCAGGACTTTGCTCTCCTTCACTGCAAAACCCTGGCTCAGAAAATATGCTTTGCACTGGTGCCTGTCTGCAAACAGGCAGCACAGGTCCCACTCCCCGGCTTTCAGCTTGGGAATGTGAGACAATGGAGCTCTGGACGAAGCAGGCTGAGCTGAGCCAAAATATCCTCCACCCTGGGGCAGCTCAGAATGAATCTGTAAATCATTCTGTTTCTTTCTTCCTCTTCACTTCTCTCCCCGCTCACGCCTGACCCAGCCACCCTGCATGGAGGTGCCTGTCTGGAGGCATTTTGTGCTAGCAGGAGCTCAGCAGCCAGGACAAGTGAGGATATAATTAGGGCTGCTCGTCTCTCGGTGCTTTCGCTGCTCCCTTGCAGGTTCACACCCTGGAGTCTCGCTCTGCATCGAACCGAACCTGGGTGTCTCCAACCGCAGAGACGTGAAGGCAGCACAGCCCCTTCTCTGACGGGCTGGGCTCTTCCCCAGGCCTCGGCGTCTCCATCCAGTGGGACAGTCAGCTCAGGGCTTGGGGCGAATTTTGCAGCCTGTGCTGGAGTCTATGAGCTGAAGGACAGGACAGCCCTGGTGGCCTCGTTCAGCTCCCCGATGGGCACAACCTTTCCAAGATGGGATGGGATGGGATAACAGGGAGAGGTTGGGATTTAGGCTGTTGCTTTTCACAACTGAAGTCCATTGTAGAGTTGACAACAGGGATGGGCTGGAGGGACAAGCACTTCCTTGGGGAAGGGAACCATGGCTGCAGCCCCTCTCTTATCCCACAGACTCCTGCCTACTCCCCAAGCCCCATTTTTCCTCCAAGATTTCCACTTTCTCTCCTGCTGGCCCCTCTGTGTCAGCAGCCAGGAGGATGTCTGAAGAAACAGACCATGGCTCGGGATGTTTTGCAGCTTCTTTTGCTTTTCCCCACTCGTCTCCTCCCTGCCTTCCTGCCCTTTGTATGTGACACAGACAGGGGGACATTCCCATGGGACAGGGGCTCTTCATACCCCTTCGGGGCTTGTCCCAGTCTGGGGCAGTGCCATCTGCCATGCCAGCACTGCAGAAATGAGGGGTTCCAGACCATTAGCAAAAGTTGCTAGTGGTTTCATCTGGCAAAGCAGGGAAAATAGCCCCAGCCAAGTCTCTCTGAGGGGCAGGCAGACGCAGAGCCACTGCAGGGACAGCACAAACCCCAGGAGGGGGTGGAGAGGGGCAAACTGCCTGAGAAGCCAAGTGGAGGCAGGAGGGAGCAGGCAGAGGGTGGCTCAATCTGCTGCTCCAGGCAGTCCTGAAGAGCGGGAGGCGTTTGCTGCCCACCCTGCTGCCAGCTGGGTCCCCAGGCAGGAGCCAAGGGCTGAGCCCAGCGCTGCACAGCCTGCCTGGAGCCCAGCCTTCGGGCTCGGAGGCAAAGAATGGCCCCACATCCCTGAGGAGGGGCAGAGGTCAGCGGTGGGGGAGCTGGGGAGGCTCAGTGTCAGCGCTGTGCCACGTCGGCAGTGCGGTGGGAGGGAGATTGCAACACGCTGGTTTAATTCCAGGTCAGAAAGGAGCCTGTCACCGTTTTCTGTGATTCAGTTTTGCCTTCGGAGGTCAGCAGCAGCATCAGGCAGAGTCACCGAGGGAGGTTAATTAAACTCTCCTGGCAGGGTGCTTGCTCCCGGCACCCATCCTGCGCTCCTGACAGCCAGGGAGGAGCTGGAGTGGGGACAGGGCATCTGCTGCCCCGTCCTCTCCATCCTCCTCACCACAGGTTCTCTGCCAGGTTCCTGGGGGCAGAGGGCACCCTGCCCTGGGGCAAGGGCTGGCTGATGCTTTTCTGTGCTGGCTCAGCTCAGTCTCACTTCAAGGAGCATCCGGAATAGAGCCACCAGGACAGACCTGCCAGCACCTCTTCCAGCAGCAACCAACCAGCCCCACCAGAGTGATTAACTAGATGGCAGGGAGGGGTGAGGGTCCATCTCCAGGTAGAAATGAAGTCAACCCCCCACCTGAAAGGACGTTCACATTTCATTGATGTGAGTGCATCAGTAGGAAAACCTGCACCCCCGAGAGGGGATGTGGGGTCAGTGAGGGCCCTCTCAGAAGGTGATGCTCCCAAAATAACTGTGCTACCCAGTGCCTGAAGCTGGCAGTGGTCTGACTTGCTGCAAGGCTGTAACCATCATTTTGCTGCAACGTGATGTGCAGTGTGGTGGTGGATCTCAGGAACAGAAATGGGGTTCTATGGGGCAAACCCCCCACTCTGTAAGCCCTGCTTTCCTCTTACCTCCCCAGAAACATCCCCAGTGCCTACCTCGAGCAGAGAGCTTCTTGGTGTTGATGATCTTGGCTGCATACTCTTGTCCTGCCAACACCTTCACACATCTCCGGACAATGGAGAAAGCGCCCCTGGGAAGAGGAGAAGGCAGAGGGAGGAGTGAAGGCTGGGTTGTGGGCAAGGGCACAGCTCAGCCCTGAAGTAGCTGTGGGGTGAGGGACAGCCACAGGCGTGGGGTCAAGAATGGGGATGTGGGTACTGGCTGGGGAAGGCACTGGGAGAAAACCTGGAGGGATCTCAGTCAGCTTCCCTGCACTGCTGTCCTTAGGGAATGATGGGTGCAGGCACGTGCAGACCTAGGGATGAAGGTGGAATTCTTCCCTCTGTGCTCCTCTGGGACACCCCAGACCTTGTGTACCTTTACTCCTCTTCCTCCCAGCTCTGCCCTCCCTGTCTCCAGGAGAGAAGGGGCAGTGATTTACCAGGGGCGACACTGCGATGCCTGCAGCTGCCACGAAGCTCTCGGCCACTTCACTTCAGTCTGTGGCTCTGCCTGCTCCAGACCTTGCAATCACAGCAGTGCTTGGCAGCTCTGAGCAGTGCCAGGTCCCCCCAGCTACAAAACAGTCACCCGGGCAGGGACAGCCCAGGGGACCCTGTGAGCAAGGACCACTGGAGCCAAGCTGGACAGGGACTGATGCTGCTGTGCCTTGCCCACGCGTGAGCCAACGTGCAAGCCTCTCTAAGGGCCTGGCAGGCAAACGAGCATGGCTTGGTACACTCCAAAGTCTCCCCTCTGCTTCCATAGCCCATGCACCGAGCCCTGCCAGCTCACGGCACTGCCAGTGCCGGTGTGATGCTGGGAGCTGCGGCACTGCACACACACACACGCACCCGCGCGCTCCAGCCATGCTGAGCACAACCTTTGTGCCAGGTTCCCTTTCCTGCCAAACCTTTCCAATCACTAAAATAACAACTATCAAAAGCAATCCCACCTCCCGCCCCACCTTCCCCCACCTCCCCCGTCACCCCACTCCAGCTCCCTGCCGAGGAATAAAAGGCCGCGGGCTTGCAAGCAGCGGCGGATAATTGATTTTACCGGTGGGGGTGGGTGGAGACGGGCAATTTGGGTTTGAATGTGATCTTTAGGAGAGCAGGCGAGCAGCGGGTGCGGAGGGATGGGGAAGGAGCCCCAGCAGAGCTGGCAGCCCACGCGCCCAGTGCCGCCGTGCAGAGAATCGCTCACGGCACGTGCCGGGCAGGAGTTGGGGGAACAGCATCCCGGTGCTTCCCAGCTTCCCCGTCCTGATGTATAATCCTGTCTGCTGGAAGAGCTGAGCTGCTGATATCGCTGAATCCTGGGTGGGAGGAATTATTTGGAAAGGGGAGGCAAAATGCTTCATATCCAGCTTGCCATAGGTGGGGAGATCAGGGCCATTGTCAGTCCCGCAGCGTTGCTCTCCCCATCCTGCTGGGAACCCCACACTGTGTGGGGTTTGTGGGCTCCTGTGGATCACTGGGACTCATCTCTATTCTTTTTTTTCCTAAAGACATGTGTGATGCTTTTGCAGTGGCAGGATAGTCTGCAGCAGAGAGTGCAACAAGCAGGGATGTCCCCCTTGCCCAGCTTGGGGTTTCTACCCAGTTGCACAGTTTCACTGCAGAACCCAGCGTGAGGCTGGAGGGATGTAGATGACTCAGATCCACTGGAAGCTGGGGATCCCCAGTCACTGCTGGTCCCAGTGCCCACAGCCACTTGCTCATCTATTTATTCAAACTGAATGGTGAGAAAGGGGGAGCCATGGGAAGTGGGATGTAGCGGCTGCTGTGGGAGAGAACAAGGTTTCTTATCCCTGGTTGCATTCCTGGCTTTTGGATCCTCCAGACCTCCCTAACAGAAACCAAATGTCTATTTGTGGTCCATAAAGCACAAGCAAGACCCTGTGAACCTGGAGGGTCAGTGGAACACGGAGCACTGGAAGCAGATGCAGGACACCCAGAGGTACAGGACGCTTGCTGAAGCCCCATCCTATTTCCAGATGAGTCCTTCAGTGGGTCTGCACTGGTCAGAAATACCCCATGTTGGGTGTTTGACCCACAGCCAGGCTCTACCCCCTATGCCAGGCTGCTCTCTTGCTTCTCAGCCCCATGTGGGATCGTTCCATACCAGGGGAAAGAAATCCCCCCTTTGCTCCATCCAGATCCAGCATCTCCTTCCCAGCAAAAGCAGACATCCCCTTCTGCACCAGGAGCTCACGAGGCTGTGTGGGCAGTGCTGGGAGTGCCAGGCAGGGAGCTCAGCCCCATCTTGGTGCAAGAAACCCCTCTGAAAGAAAGGAACCATGTCTTGCTGCCTGGCCATGGGTAGCAGTGTGTGTCCCTTCTCTCCCAGGTCGATGGGTCTTTGGATGGGGATCACCACAACTCTGGTGGCAGCTGGGCTCCCTCTCTCCCTGGCTCAGATGTCCCAGTTTGAGCATGGTTTGGGTATGTCACCTGCAGGGCCAAGGGTACAGATCATGTCCTTGTCCCCCCCGCAGCTGCCAATGCAGGGCAATGCTGGACCCCCAGCCCAACAGCCAGCCAGTCCATGCACCCTTGAGCCCTGGCACTGCTGAGTCTCAGCCCTGCAGCCTCTGTCCCTTGGTCCCCAGGCCAGGCACCCCATGGCTTGTCCCCCCGGCGTGCCCCCACCACAGCCCAAGCGGTGGCTCTGCCACCGGGATGCTTGGCTTCTCCCTTTTTCACACCTTCCCTGCCAGCGCCCGGCTGTGCTGCTGCCGCCCTCCCTCTCTTCAACACCTCCTCCTCCTCCGAAGCATTTTATCTCCTTTCTAGAGAGAAGAGTGTGGGCTGGGGATTTTTTGTTCCTCCATTTATTTTATTTTTTTTTTCCCTTTTTAATAAGCCCCCTCTCCTGCAGCTCCGGGAGCGGAGGGGCTGAGCGTAAGGCTCAGCACGGTAATTGTCTCCAGCCTCTCCCTGAACCTGCTGCGGGGGCGGATTTGGAGGCTCCGATGGAGCCGCACTTCATGTTTGTCCTACTCCGGGGGGCCGTGGGCAGGATGTTCTCCCTGTCCCCCGCCGCTGCCCGCCGCCCTCTGCGAGCGCGGGGGATCGGAGCAGCCCCTTCGCTCGCTCCGCTTTGCGGGGGCTGCTGCAGGAGCAGGTTTTCCCCAGCCTCGTGTCCCCCGGCTCGGAACAGACGCACTCCCGTGCTCGGGAGGTGCAGGGATGTGCCAAGGGCAGACTCCGCTGACCCCCCTCCCCGTCTCCGGCTGCCCCCAAAGCTCCGCCGTGGCGCTCCCTCGGGTGTGTGGCATCTCAACCCCCACCTGCCTGGGCGTCAGACAGCCGAGGAGATGGCAAAGGAACAGGGTGGGCGCAGCAGCCTGGCACTCACCGCCTCCGCTCCTGCCACACGCCGTGTCCCCCCCTACCCCCGCAACAGCCCGCCCCACTTCCTTGGGGACAGCAAACTCCAGATGGACCCTTTCTGCTGGGAATCCTTGCCGGATGCCGCTCCCCATCGGGGTCTAGATGGAGGAGAGCCCTGCAGCCCACCCCTGGCAGAACATCCCCACCCCAGCCGGCACCGGGGGCATCTCTCCGGAGGAGGAACGACACTTGCCACGGCGAGCGGCTGCCGCAGCAGAGCTGAGGTGCGGCACTTCGTCCTGATTTCCCTCTCTAAGCCCATGAAGCGGAAATTTCCCCATGGGAAACCGCTGAGTTTTGAATGTGCCAGGGTGTGCTGGAAACCATCCCAGTGGAAAATCCCCAACCAGCCCCGCAGCACCTCGGTTAGCCTGGCGAAGCCCCTAACTCGGGAACACGCCTCAGTGCTGCGGTGGTACCTGCCTCCTGGAGTGGATGGGAAGGCTGTGGGATGCTCCGAGCCGGGGATGCTGCCCCTCAATCCCCCCGGGGGTGGGGTGGCCGGGCGCAATGCTCTCAGGGGCTGGCGAGCTGCTGCACCAGCTTTGCTCCTTTATATGTGAATGCGTTAAAATGCATCTGTCCGGGTGGTTTCACACCACGGTGCTGGGCAAGGCATGCAGACCCCTAGCCTGGGTGCTCAGCCCTCGCTGTCGGCACCCGCCCAGCAAAGAGTCGCATCCCAGATACCTTCAGGAGCCCTTCCAGTCTTCCCCCATCGCTCCTGGTCTGCGAACTCCCATCCACATCCCCGCAGCCACCTCTGCCCAGCCAGGGTCCCGCAGCCTCACCACAGGCACCCAGCGCCCACTGCCTCCCCTGCCCACCTCCTGCCAACCCCACAGAGCCTGAGAGCCCAGAAAAGCCATGAAAACTCTGGAAAAAGGAGGCACCACATCCCACCTTGCCACCATCTCCCCGGTGGGTGCCCACCCTCCTGCCCGCAGTGCCAGCTGGGGCTGTCCCTGCCGCAAGGACCCACTCCCCAACCCGCTGCTCCCTGCCAGTCCCTCGCAACCACCCCGGCACCACGGGAATAGATGTGAGTATTCTGGGATGGGGTAAGGGGATGGTCCATTTGCCTTCACGGAGCTGCGCTTTGTAGCAGCACCTTGGTGCTGCAGTTTGGCTGGGGAATGTGAACAGCCTTCAGCCCTCCCTGTCTCAGCCTCTCCATTTCTCCATCTCTGCCCTCTCCTTTCTCCTTCCCCCGCGTTTTAAATGCCCACATGGGTGTGGGCGCACGTTTAGGCGCGGGCTGCCCTGCGCCCGGGTGATGCGGGGCTGAGGGGTCGGAGCGTGTCCCTGAGCCTACTGATGGACACAGCTTCCCATGTGGAGCACCGGCAGCCGCTGCCCAGCACAGGCACCACGCTTGCCGGCCACTCCGAAGGGACGGCAGCCACGCGCCCCACATTCCCACAGCAGCTCCGAAAAAAGGCGAAGAAACCAAAGCAGCGGCGCGCACCTTCTCGCTCCTGCGCCCGTTTTGCAGCCACGCGCCGGGCGAGACGCGGAGCGTCCCTCCACACAGAGGACCCGACATCCCCTACTCCACCCCGGGGTGCTCCCCAGGATTGCCCCGCCGTGCACAGGCATTTCTGTTTGCACTCACAGGCGCACACACACGCTCTGATCCAGCCAGATGCAGTGACGCCCTGACCTGAGGAGCTGAGCCCTCCCCGGCAGGACAGCAGGGTCAGGCAGGGCTGTGCCTCACCCACACTGGGATGAGGGCTCATCCTGGACCCGTCCAAGATTATCTGCCAGGATTCTCTAGGGGCTGCCAGGCTTCTCTGGGGGTTGCCAGGCAGACTGGGTCTCCTGCACGACTGGTAACCGTGGTAAATCCATATAGAGAAATTCCCTAAAGAAATGTAAGGGACGCCCGCTGCTTTGGCTTTCCTCCTCGGCTGTCCCAGCTCTCTTCCTGACTGGGGAACTTCCCGAGGGAACCAGCAGCATCCCTTTTGGGGAGCGGCTTTTCCACAAATGAGGCAGTCACCCCCCTTCAGGCAGCTCCAGAACTCTGGGTGCCCAGAGCCCCCAGCCAAACACCCATCGGCAGCCTCCGAACTTGGGGAGGAACAGAGAGGCAGGTCTGGAGCTGGCAGCTCCCGTCCTCACCCGAGTCCCCCCACCGATCCTTACTGCATTCTCTCCGTGCCCATCACTTTTCCCCCATCTCCGGCAGTTTCCAGCACTGCTGACGGTCTCCCCTAAATGGGCACAGCCCCACTCTGAGCATCCCAGCCCCACTCTGAGCATCCCAGCCCCACTCTGAGCATCCCAGCCCCGTCTCCAACTTACTTGCCCAGTTCCTCAAAGAGCTGGTACTCCTCCGTGAAGCGATTGCAGGTGATGGTGGCCATCCCGAGGGGCTGGAAATGCTCCCTCCCCAGTGCGGAGTTTGGGGCAAGCAGTTCTCCTCTCGCTCCCTCCCTCTCCGTGTGCTCCCGGAGCTCTCTCCTCGCTGAGGTAAATAAGGGAATATGTTTGATTGACAAGCCCAGAGATAATGATGAGGGCAATTTGTCTTCTCAGCTTCACAAGCCTTCGTCAGCATCCCCGTCCCCATGGTGACCACCACTGCCAGAAACGCCCTGTTTCTGTTGCCGGGGCAACTCCTTCCCGAACCCGCCACCCTCCATGGGGACCAAGGGCCTGCTGGCAACCCAGCCCGGGGGCTGCCCAGGGGTCACCCACCTGCTGCAGAGCGGGGGGGATGTCTAAAATACGACTATTAAAGGCAAATTAAAGGATGTGGCAGTGGTAAAATAATTGGGGCAAAAAGAGTTTCCATGGAAACTGTGGTTTCCATGTTGCAGGAGGATGCTGTCGCCCTGGCAACAGCTTAATTCCCACCCCCCCCCAAAAGAAAATAAAAATACAGGCCCTGCTGGTACCCGCAGGAGCATTCCTGGGGGTGCTGGGAAGCTTTGGGATGGGGACACACAGCAGCAGGAGGGAGTAGATGGAGCAGAAGTGTGTCAGGAGAAGCTGGAGAAACCATGGCAGGTCCCCAGGTCCCCACACTGTCCCACCATCAGCCAGGGTCCCCGGGGGTGCTGGCCCTGATCACACTGCAGGGCAGGACTGGCCGCTTGCTCCTGCTCTCTGCTTTTGCCCACTGAGCCTCCCTAAGGGCCCTGGGCTTCCCGGGGAGCAGGTCCTGAGGGTCCCCCACATGGTGCCCAAGCTGGGGCAGGAAGGAGGGGATTTTAGAGTGGGAATAGAAGGAAGGTCTGGCCACCTCCTCCTGCGACTTTTTGTTGCTGAGTCTCCTCTGTGTCATGCTGAACATAAGAAAGAACAAAAAGCATAATAAAAGTAGAGTCGTGAGGTCCAAGACCTCAGGAAAGGGGTTTCCTCATGAGAAAACCAGCACCCACTGAGGACCCAGCACCCCCTCTTCCACCCCTTGCACTTTCCACCTGCTGTCCCCCCATAAGAGCTTTCTGCTAAGCTTTTGTCCCATTTCTGGATGACTTTGCAGCAGCAGGACCCCCGCAGTGCCGGGACAAGGGGCTCCCTGTGCCAGCTGGAGGGCATTGCCCTTTGGCAGCTGAGATGGATTGAGTTCCCTTACAGGCTGCCATGGAATGGTTAAAAGGAAAAGAAAAGGTTCTAACCAGACAAAAATAGGGAGAAATCTTTGAGAGGGGAGAGAGAAGGAGGAGCGGAGAGGGAGAGAAGAAAGGAGGTGGAAGTGGAGGAGGACAGCAAGTGGCGGAGTGAGGAAGAGGAGGAGGAGGAGGAGGAGAAAGGTCTAATGGCTTTTCCATTAATTGCACCATTACCCACCTTCATCCCCGCATCCAGCCTCCCGCTCCCGTCTGGTCCAGCCAGAGGGGACCCTGTATCCCCAGTGACAGGACAGGGCCCTAATTCCCAGCCATGGACAGGCACAGGGTTGGGGCCAGGGTCCCCAAGGGTTGATGGCCTCCAGACCCACCCTGGCCATGCCCTGGCATGAGCAGAACACACCAGGCACCCTCACTTGGGGCGAGGGTGATGCAAGTGGGCCATCTGTGCTCCGGGGATATGATGGTCCCCAAAACATCTTCCTGCCCCTGCACAACTCCCCATCTCACGCCTGTGCAAAAGGGGGTTTTGTTCCCCACCCCCAGGGCTGTGTTGGGAAGTGGGAGGCCATGGGGGCCAGTGCATCAGGATGCTTGTGGGTTTGCACTCCTCCTCCAGCTCTTTGCTGCCAGCCCCCAGTGGCCCCTCAGAGCTGAAGGGCATGAGGAAGAGCTCCCTGCTCCAGAGACCCCAGGGATGCCCGTGGGCAGCTTTGTGCCCCCACCCCACTCCTGCCTGTGCTAATGTTCGTGTCCCCGTGGGCTCCGCAATGTGACCTGCCCCCCTTCCCGCATCCACCCCCACGTTGGCACACGTGTTCAACCCCACACGCGTGACTCTGCGTGCTCCCATAGCTGGGAGAGGGATCTGTCCCTTCCTTCCCCCCGGGGCCCCCACTGCACCCCTGACCCCCACAGCCCAAACCCCTCACCCAGGCAGGGGGTGATGGCAAAGCCCCCCATGGGGACCCTGCCTCCCTCCCAAGGATTCTCCTGCCTGGCAGAGACACGGCTCCCCGGGAAAGTTTTCTCCTTCCCTCCTCTTTATTCAGATTTTTTCCCTTTTCCTGCTGATTTTTCCCTCTGAGGGTAAGGAGGTGTCAGACTTCTGGATGCTGAACATGCTCTGCTTTGCTGATGATGGTTCCACTCCTGGGTGCCTGGGGACAATCCAAGGGGAGCAGGAGCTCTGGGTGGGACGTTCCCACTCGGGGCTGTGGGCTCCCCTGTAGAGGGGAGTAGTCCCAGCCCTCTCCAGGAGGCCTCAGGTTACTCTCAGGATGTCTCTGTACCCGGCCATCCCAAGATTTGCTCCTGCAGGGCTTTGGAAGCCAAGCTGCTCTCCTGCTGTCGTGCTCTGGTCTGGCCACCTGATGGAGACCTTCATCCCCAGGGTTTGTCTCCATCACTGGGCTGCCTCTCCAAAAATGTGTCCTGCCCTCCCCACCTTGCTCCAGCTCCACCTACAGAGATTTAGTTTCTGCATCCCAGCCTGGAGCTGCCCCAGGTCTGATGCCAAACCCCAAATGCACTGGAATGGCAGCTCAGGGAGGGCCAGTGTGTCCAGGCAGGGGCTGCAGCAGGTCCCCCCTGTTCCCAGGGGATGGGGCTTGCAGCAGAGCCAGCAGGGCTGCAAATTACATTTTGCAGAGATTCCAAAATTACTGGGACAGTTTCATATGCAAGCTGGGGTCTGGGGGATGTTCAGTTGCTGTCCTCTGGGAAGCTGAATTTGGGGTTATTTTTAGGTAAGATTATAAATACCATGGTAAGAACTGATTTACATTTAGGGTTGTGTTTGCAAACGTGCCCTGTCCCTGCGGCCAGGCAGTCGCTCCTGCAACCACAGAAAGCTACTTTTGGTTGAGACAGGGTGTCCTCAGTGCCACCCTCCCCCTGACAGCAGGGTCTGTAGGCAAAGACTCTCCTGTGGACATGGCCATGGTACTTGGGGACACCCAGTAGGTGCCATGAGGCTCCCTGGGGGCCTTTGTGTGCTGGTTCTGGGTGGGTAAAAACCTCCAAAAATCACATGTCCTTGGATCCCTGGAAGGAGGAAGGACAAGAGTGCCCTTGGTCCAGAGCCCCCTCTCTCCAGCATGAGGTGCTCAGGGTGCTCTGCCACCCTCCCACTGTGGCAGTTTGCTGAGATGTCCATCCGCTGTCCTGCTACTGGGCATATTGCCATCCCTGTCTCAGGTGGGAGGTGCCTGTGGGGCTGGAGAGGCTTTGAGGTACCTCCAGTCCTGCCTGACCCATCTCGTCCTCATTCCACACTCATCCCATCCTCACTCCTATCTCCGTCCCATCCCAACTCCATCCCACCCACATCCTCATCGCATCCTATCGCCCTCCCCAACCCGAGCCCATCCCATCGCCATCCTCCTCCCCATCTCCAGCCCATCCCAACTCCATCCATTCCCAGCCCATCGCCATCCCGCTCCCTCCAGCCAGCAGGGTGGAGGCAGCCGGTCCATCCCGACATCGGGGCCCCACGTGCATCCCCCTGCCCCATCCCTCCGCAGACCCCCACCCTATACCCAGCTCCTGCTGAGGTCTGGAGCACCCCGGGGCTTGCCCAGCGCTTGGAAGGGAGGTTGGGAAGGAGGGAAGTCTCAGCCTGTCTATGCACACACATCTCCTGGGTGCAGGGAGCTCCACCGCCTGAGCATCTCTGCAGCTGCATTAACCCCTCAGCAGCCAGAGCACGCACACACTCCCAAGGGACCACAACTGTGTGAAAACATGGGATTTGGGCACATAGCTGCATTTTCCCCCAGAGGGACCATTGCTGGAATGAGGAGTCCCTGTGGCAGCAGCTGCATGTCCTCTCCCAGCCTAATGTTCAGATACAGCACAGCTGGAATCAGTGGTGGTGGACAACTGCTGCCCTCAGGCCAGAGGCTTTGCACTCTCCAAACACCCAGAGATGCTCCTGCCCACTTCTCCTCTTTGTTTTCAGGGACTAAGCATTTCCTTCAACCATTTCTTCTTATAAATGTTCAGAATCCAACGTTTTTAATTAAAATACAGATGACGGCAGATCCACTGGTATGGCCAGACTCCGAACCCGGCATCAGCCCAGCAGATCTGAAACTGGAAAGGAAGTGAGACCAGACAAACCTTCTCATGGGGATATTAGTAAAAGTGAAGGGAGAAAAATTGAACATGTTTTCATGGAAATTTCCATTTTTGAAGGGAAAAAAAAAATAAAAGAAGGACTAAACTTGGATGCATTTATATAAATATGGAAATGAAAGCTGTTTCCTGAGCCTTGTCGCCACCCCACGTCCAGCCCTGCTCTCCTGCTCCCCCCAGCACCAGCTCTCCCTTTGCTGAGATTTGTTCCCGAGCCCTTTGCAGCATCACCCCCTGCTCTCCTCTGGCTCCAGCTCTGCCTGCAGCAGCCTCCTCTTTTTCAGCAAATTGTTGCTTTATTTTCAGCAACCGGTTGGCTTTGCCAAATGGCAGCCTGTGCTGCAGCCCCGCTGCTGGTGGATATGGTCATGCACATCCCAAGGCACCAGGCGGGCTGGTTGAGGTAGTTCAAGCATCCTCCCAGGGCTCACCTCTGCCCAGGTGATGCCATGGGGACCAGTCCCCTTGGAGCAACATGCTAAGCGAGGAGGGATGGAGATGGGGCTGAAGGAGGAGCTGAGTCCCCCTCTGAACCCTGTCTTTGGGATGTGCCTGTAGGGATGCGAGGGTGCCGACGGGACGGCACGGTGATGGGTGTGTGAGGAGCAGCGGAGACACCGCCACACTTTGGTTCTTCAAACTCCTTCCCAGCTCTACAAGAACAGGCCTCCTCTCTTCTGCCTCGCTGTCAGCTGGGGTTTTTTTCTTTGTTTCTATAGAAAATCCCAATTCCCCCAAATAATCCAGCTAAGAGTAAGAAAAAAAAAATACAAACGTGTCATTGCATTCTCTTCCCATCCTCATCCCTCTCTCACACACAGGCCTTGAAAGCACACTGAAAGGTATTCAGCATTCACGCTGCCAATTGTCACATCTTTCAATGACAGATTTTAAATGAATGTTATTTTGCAAGGGAGAGGGGGGGGGGGGGAAAAAAAAAAAAAAAAAAAAGAAAGCCCACACTGCTCATCCAAGAGCTGACAAGTCCTAACGGGCCTCATTTTCCAGAGACAAAAATAACTATTTTCAAAATTCACAGCAGGGCCTTCGCCTACACACGCTGCACCAAGAGAAACCTGTGGGGAGAAATGTAAAACACATTGTGTAAATGGAAATGCACCATGCATCCAAAATGTTTTTAAAGCCATTTATCCCCTTTCATCCTCACCAGCTCCCCTGTGAGCACACGTACACACGCTCGCACCCTCCCGAAGGCGCGGGGACCCGGCACTGGGTCCGGAGCTGCCTGACCCTGGGCAGTCGGATGGGTTCCCTATGGCAGAGGTGTTTTCCTCCCCATCTGTGGTGAGGGGATGTGGCGCAGTGCCGGCAGGTGGGAGACGTCCCCATCATCCCCGTCTTGCATCCTTCGAAGTCCTGCAGCTACAGAGTAGCTACACGAGCCTCTGCGAAGACCTTCTTGAGGTCCTCCTTCTGCCCCAGGTTCAGCTGTGGGATGTGGGGACACGGACAGCCCCAGCGCTGGGGTAGGGCAGCCAGGGGTGAGTGGTTGGTTGGATGCGTAGGATGCATGGGGAGGAAGATGGGTACCTAGAGCCGTGCACCTGGGGGAAACTGGACAGACAAGTTGTGGGTGAAAGCATCTGCTGGGTTGCTGACCAATGTGGAGCCCACCAGAGCCTGAGGCAAAACTGCCTCCCAAATGTAGGACCATCCATAGAGAACGACCTGAACACTGAGTGTATCCATGTTTCCATAGGCCACAGCTCCTCCCTGGGGCTGCTCCTGGCTCCCCAAGCCAGTGGAGAGGGGAAACCATAGCCCCCCGTTGGGGCTACAGTGAGGTCCCTGTAGCAGCATGACTGAGTCCAGCCACATCAGTCTGAGGTCTGACATCCATGGTCGGGAATCCATCCTTTCACAAAGAAATAACACAGAGAATTGCTGTGGCCTTGGGTTTGGGGGAGGCCCTCGAGTTCCCAGAGGAAGAGCAAAGGCAGCAGCTGCCTGGTAGAAGGCTGAAAGCCAGGAGCATGTAAACACAGGGAAATGGTGAGGACCAACCTGGAGGCAGAGCTCCCTGCACTTCCTCCTGCTCTTGCGATGACCGACACTTGAAGCTTAATTGGCTGTGGAGTCCTTGAGGAAAGGTCCTCCCTCTTTGGAAGGGGGTGTGCGTGGGCCAGCCCAGCTCAACACAGTCGTACACCGCACCAGGCACCGTGGCAGAGACCACACTGCCCTTCCTTGCTCACTGGGACCACCTGCCTGCAGCCACCACTCCAGTCAGAGAGGAGAAGGGTTTTGGGGTGAATCCTGGAGCAAGGGAGAGCAAGAGAGCACTGGTCACCTCCCCTTCTGTTCTTCTCCTTCACTCCCACCCCGTGCCAGTGCAGTCCAGAGCTTCACCCTGGCCAGGATGGATCGATGCTGGGGGAGTCTCCCATCAGATGCGGTTAGACATGAGCCTGGTGTTCAGCTTGCGGAAGAAAGAGCGCAGCTTGCAGATCTTGCACTTCTTCTTCTTGTTCCTACTTTTCAGCGGCTCCCGGCCGCCTTCCCACTCCACCCCATCCTCCTCGCTGGCCCAAGGTCCCCAGGCACCGCCGTTGAAGTCGGGGTGAGCCCGGGGGTTCTCCGCAGGGTACCGCACCGGGATGGCTGTCTGGTTGTAGTGCACCAACCTCGTCAGGAGGGTCCTGACCACATCTGGGCGCTGCTCTGAGAGGTCGTAGCGCTCGTACGGGTCAGCAGTGATGTTGAAGAGCCACACAGACTTCCTCAGGCCATCAGTGAGACGCTCCAGGTTCCACCAGCTCCCTGGGAAGTTGGTCAGAGTCTGCGGGGGTATCCAGTCACTGTACCCCGGGTCGCCAGTGAGGAGCTTCCACTCCCCAACCCGGATGGAGGCTTGCACAGCTGTGTTCCAGATGCCGAAACCGTCCTCCAAGGAGCCATACTTGGCGTGGTTGTACAAGGGGTCGATATTGTGCAGGATTTCAGTGCGTGGCGACTCCTTGCCCTCACTGATGGCAGGCCAGACATTGTAGCCATCCAAGTCTGGCACATTGCTCAGGTTGCCCCTGGCCAGGCTGACCAGAGTCGGGTACCAGTCTGTGATGTGAACCAGTGCCCAGCTTGTCCGACGCTTTCGCTTGATCAGGGGACTATGGACAAAACCAATGCCACGGACTCCCCCTTCCCAGTACGTCCCTTTGCGGCCCCGTAGCGGCCAGTTGCTTCCCCCGGAGAAGGTCTGCCCACCGTTGTCAGTGGAGAACACGATCACGCTGTTGTCGTAATAACCATACTTCTTGAGGGCCCAGGTGATGTTCTTCACCGCCTCGTCCATGCAGGTCACCATGGCAGCGTACTTGCGGCGAGCCACGTTGCCCATGGAGCGGTAGCGGTAAATGTACTCCTTGGGCGACTGCAGAGGCGTGTGGACCGCCTGGAAGGCCACGTAGATGAAGATGGGCTCCTTGGGGCTGTGGGATGCCAGGATCTTGCTGACACGCTGGGCATAGAGGAAGGTGGAGTATTTCCCACTCTGGTCCCAAGCCACGTCCTCCCCTTCGTGCAGGTCGTAGCCGCAGACGCCCGGCCCGTCGCAGTTGTCGTAGGTGTAGTAGTCCACGTTGCCTGTCAGGGAGCCCAGGAAGGTGTCGAAGCCCCGGCGGGTGGGCAGGCACTCCTTCTTATAGAAGCCAAGGTGCCACTTTCCCACCATGTGTGTGGAGTAGCCAGCTTCCTGCAGCTTCTGTGGCAGGGTGACCTGGTCGAGGGGCAGGCAGTTGGGCTGCCGAGGGCGGATGATGGAGTGCTGCAGCCCTGTGTGGATCTGGTACCTGCCAGGAAGAGTCAGGAGGAATCAATGGTGATGGGGAGGCAGTGCTGTGTGGAGATGTGATGGCACTTTATGTGCTGAAGATTCAAAATACATCCAGATCTCCACGTCACCCAACCCAGCCCCACAAAGCAAGCTCCAGCCAGAGACCGAGAGCTCCTCATCCATCCAAAAGTATCAGAAGCAGATTCAAAAAAACACAGAGAGTGGCTCAGCAGACATCTCACAAGGATGTCACCAGCAGTTGTCCCCACTGCTGCCAGCCTGGGGAGGTGGCTGGGCTGTGTCAGGGCTGGGCAGCACAAGTAAGTGGGTTTGCAGTGTCCCATCTGGATGACCCCACCACCTCTCCTTCCCTGCTTTGCGCACCCTAGAGATGCCTGGGACCCCTCAAGAGCTGTCAGCAGAGAAGAGAGACCTTTGCTTGGACCCCAGTGGCCCCCAGGCAGTAGGTGACCACATCCATGGGCACCTCCCTGAGGCCCACTCCTCAGCAGCAGATGATCTGGTGGGATCTGCCTCCTGCAGTGAGTGCTGACCACCCAGCATTGCTCCAGAGAAAGCCCCACCTACACCAGAAGCCCCAGTATAAGACCTGACTGTGCCACTGCAGAAGAGTGATGGAGCAGCATCTGTCCTGCCCTGGCCAGTGCAGCACTGAAAATGCATGCAGGGAGAGCACAGACCAAGGGACTCACCGATGCAGGGAAGAAGGATCCTTCAACCCCACAGGAAATCCCCAAGGGCCTGTGTGGCAGCCACATGGGACTACATGGGGACACAGCTCCTTGCCTGGCACCAAAGCACCTCATGGCCAGAGACCACCTTCTCCCAAAACTGATGTCAGTTACCCAACAGCATCCACATTTTTGGCCTTGCCACTGTTTATCCTGTGTGAAAATCAACTGTTCACCCAGGAAGCTTTCCAGAGAAATCCAGATCCACTGGAGGATCTCCATCATCTCCCAGTACAGCAGGGCATCAGCCTAGCGGCAAGCTGGGGTTAAGCCCCTCAGAGCTACGGAAGGGACTGAAGCGGGGGCACGAGTGGGGTGTGAGCAGGCACTGGCTTACCTGCCGGTTATCAGCTGGCTCCGGGACGGGGTGCAGATGGGCTGGATGTAGTAGTTCTCCAGCTTCACACCCTCTGCTGCCAGCCTGTCCAGCGTCGGTGTCTGGATATCTGAGCCGTGATACCCGACGTCGTGGTAGCCCTGGTCATCAGTCAGGATGAAGATGATGTGGGGTGGCCTGGCAAAGGCAGGAGGCAGCGATTTCTCCATGGGGTCCGTGGCCACGTCAGCCACCAAACCGGGCTTCATCCAGTCCCAGGATAAATAGCCAAAGCTGAGCAGGCTGACGAGCGAGAAGCCCGTGAGGGCATAGACGGCCATCCTGTGGCACACGGTGCTGCCTGCCAAGGGAGTTACTGTCCCAGCATCGTCTCAGAGTCACGGAAACAGAAGGTCTCCCCCTCCTCCAGAAGAGCCCCCAGATCTAGGGGATGGTCCGGACGCTCCCCACAGCTGGTTTTGCAGGAGCAGCTTCCATGAAGGCACACTCGGGTGCACACAAAGAGCTTAATCCGCCGGGGCTGGGTTGCCTTCAGTCAAAAGAAAATAACCCCCGCGCTGCTCCAATCAAACACATCTGCACGGCAGGACGGGCTCCTCGCACGGACTGACTGAGCGCTGGAAACACTTCCTGCCTTCCTGGGCTTTTCTCCCTGGTGTTATTTCTTTACGAAGAGCTATGTAAAATCCTCATCAGAGAAAGTCACTGGTTTCTCCTCTGTTCCAGCCCTGAGCCTGCCTGGCTGTCCGGACAGCTCACTCGGGATACGAGGAGCTTTCTCTTGAAACTCCTGCGGAAGAGGGTGCTAAAGTTCAAGCCCAGGGGTGCCGAGTTCTCCTCCTCACTCCTCCGCCCTCTCCTTTTCCCAACCTCCGCTCCAAGGCAGAGTCCCAACATCTGCCCGGGACGTGGTCTAAGCCGCCAGGTTTATGGGGAGCTGCCGGCTCGGCCCCTCCCAGCTCAGCAACTCCAGGAAAAAGCTGGGAAGCCCCAGAGTGTGCAGGGTCCTAAGCGTGGCATCCCCTGAGCCACCGATGCTTCCCTCCCTGCTTGTACCCAGCTGTGTGACACACAGGTCAGGGCCCTTGGTGGGATGCTCAGCCGAAGGCCCCGCAGCATCCACACTGGGAGGGCAGAGGGAAGGACTGGGTCTCTGGGGGCCAGCTGCCCACACTGACAGGATCACCTCTTAAATAAATCCTGAACAGGGGGAAGCTGCAAAAACTTGTTTGAACACGTGCAGCGTTAGTAAAACCACCCAGGTGCTTGCAGAGCACCACAGGGTGGGGTGGGGGCTCCTGCACCCATTTTCCAAGCGGGAAAACTGCGGCATGGAGGGGCCATGGTCACAGACAGCCAGGGGCAAGGTTTGGTGGGAACCAGAGACTTCTGCCAGTGCAGGGGTACCGCTCTGTGCTTGGGGTGCTGGGACAAGGGGCCAGGGCCCTGAGGCTTCAGGGGAGGTTTTGGGAGATTTAAGCAATTCCCCCGTGCAGCTCCTTCTGCCAGCACTCATCGGGCACCAGGAAGCCCCCACATCTGGAATCCATTTCACCCCCTCGACTTTCCCCAGGGCAGGAGTTGGCCCAAGAAAGGAGATTTTGGCAGCACAAACCCTCTCACATACACCAACCCTTGGTACAGTCAGAGCTGAGCCCTGTGGCTGTTTGCACAGTGCCAAGGGGGACCCGAGAGGTCCCAGCAAACAGGACACCCTGACAGCCCCCCAGCCCACCCAGCCACCCACCTCGGCTGCCTTTAGGACTGCAGGGCTGTGGTGGGAGCTCACTGCAGGGTTTGAGAGGAACTTCAGGACTGGCTCAGAAGAGGAGCTGAAACAGAGGGCTCCAGGTCCCCTGCATGTCTCCCTCCTGGATCCCCTCCTCTGGGTCCCTCCTTGGGCTCCCCCCACATTCCCTGCCCTTCCCATGACCATCCAGCCCCCTGTGCCCCAAGTGTCCCCCCTGCTCCATGCCTGCCTGCCCCATAGGACCCCCGGCACTGGGGGCGCGTGGGGAGGAGGGATCACAAGGCTCCCCAGTCCCAGGGACAGGGGTGAGTGCCAGGAATATCAAAGGGAGGGTGGGCTTCTCCCTCCTGGCTTTACACACAGGCAGAGGGGATGGGGACAAGGACAGGCACTGGGACAGAGCTCATTTCAGCCAGGGCTCAGGGATTTGCAGGGCGCAGGGAGTGGTGCGGGGGACAAGAGCAGGAGGCAGGATGGATAGATGTGTTCTGTGCCTCTCCCTGCTGGCAGGAACCCCTGCTCACTTGATGGAGCACAGCAGGACTGGGTTGAGCCCTTCAGCAAGGTTTGATTAGTCCCCAGGGGTTTATAACTCATTTCTTCCGCCTGCTTCTCTTCTCCCTTTGCCTCACTTCTTCCCACCACTCACTTCCCTCTTCTCCCCCAAGATCTTTAGTTTTGAGCAACACCCTTCTTGGGAAAACCTGGACCTGACTGAAGGTAAGCAGAGGTGGGGGACCCTCCACCTCCTGGGTCCTGTGTGCTCCTGTATGCGTGGGTCCACTCCCACCCCGAACACAGACAGAGTTATTGCCAGGCATTGCAGTCAGAGCTCTTTCCAAATAATAAATAATGGTCCGTTTGGGTGAATATTACAGATGAAAGAGGAAATTGAGGAGGTCAGGTCTGAGGCATGGCAGAGAAAGTGTGTTTAAGGCAGCACAGAGCACTGACAAACTGTGTCTTGCTTGGGGCCAGAGGATGAGCAGGAGGGAGGTGCAGAGGGGGCAGCAGAAGGGATGTGTGGCCACAGGAGCAGGGCTGGAGCCCACCTGTGAGGAACAAGAGCACAGCCAAGCACCTCCTGGGGGTGTGGATTTGCTGCTCCAGCAGCATCTGCAGCCGTTTGGTGGGTCTCATCCAACTCACACCCCGGGATAAGGAGGCACAGGCTGGGAAAGTCATCCTGAGTTCAAGCTGCTGTCAATGGCCAAAGCTCAGAGGGTTGAAAAGAGGGCTGGAGGTGGCAGCAGGGATGTGGGCACATGCTGGCACGGGGAGGGGACCTTCCGTGCTCACCAGTGCAGCCAGCTCAGTGAAATCAGTGAGGGGTTCAAGGTGGCCCTGGGGCTGGGGAAGAAACAGCAGAGTTAACTCAGCTCAGGGAGCTTTCCAAGAGCCGAAGGGTGAACAAATAGTGAATTTGTTGGCTGTGACCCTGCTCTGAAGGTTCAGGGACAGCTGGCTGGATCCCAGCAGCACACAAACACCTTCTGAGTGCATCTCCAAGAAATGACAAAAAGGTGAAAAGCAGTAAGGGGTATAGGGAAGGCACTCTAGATGCCAGGAAACAGGGTGTGATGGGACCCTCAAACCAGCCCTGCTGAAATCCTCTGACAGGAGGCAGGAGGAGGGAGCGGCTGGTAGTGAGGAGGAGGAGGAGGAGGAAGGAATGACAAGTCTGGAGTTTTGGGGTCAGAACGATTTAAGCCGTCTGCACAGCTGCTCTAAGGGTGATTAATGCATCACAAGGTCTAGGGATGGAAAAAGTACTCAAGGCCCGAAGGCACCCCCCCCAACCGCTCTTAATTCAAGGCAGTCACTCGTCCAGCCTCAGTCAAAGATGTCTCAAGAGCCAGGAGCTTCCTTGGAGAGCTCCAGCATGTTGCACAACAGGGAGATTTCCCCTGGCAGCCGGCCCGGCTGTGGATGCTGAGCCAGCCAGCAGACCCTGCCTGCTTCAGTCCTGCATCTGTCCTGGCGAGGACAGCTCTGCTCCTCCCTGTCAAACCAGCTGCTGTGACAAATGACACTGAATCTCCATCCCAGGCTGATCTGCGGTGGCGTTACCAGTTCAAGGTGATGGGGAGCCCCATCGGGTGAGCTGGGTGCTGCATGTGGGGTTGGCAGCAGCATCGTGTGCAGAGCATCACCCTCCCACCACCCAGCCCAGACCTTTCTTGTGCCTGCAAACCCTTCCCAGCTGGAACCATGACTCTCACGCAGAGGAATTGCTCAGCAGCCATGGCAAAGCCACCAGACAAAGCCCCAATATTCTTATATTCTGCCTTTTGGTGCTTTTAAGGCCAGCGACATGACCTGTGAGGCAGCAAACCCTGACCAGTGCCCGGACCAGGTCCCTCCATGTCCCTGCAGCTGGCACAGCTCCTTGCGTTTGCACAGCTGGTTCTCTGACCAAATATTTAATTATTACCTCTTTTTTTATATATATAATTATTAATTTTATGTGGCCTCGGGCAAGAATGAAAATAAACACAGCCCTTCCTGCTTTTTTCTCCCCACCGCCCCCCGGCTCCGGCCGCACTTGTGTTTTGGCTCTGAAAGTGCTCGCTGCAAATGGGGTTATGCAAACAGGCTCCACATATTTCTCCACGCCTGCGATCTGCCACGAGGGCCACACAGCAAAGTTTAAAACTTAGACTCAAATTATTTTTTTTTAACTTCCCCCCCACACACCTTTTCTTTATTTTTTAACCCTTCCCGGGGCAGGAGCCCTTTCAGCCCTCAATACTGCCTTTCTCTTGCCATCAATGGGGCATTATGGCAGGGGATTTATTGGAAGCAGAACTCCCAGGCTTTACAATGGGAGCTCTGTGCAAGGCAAATATTGCACAATCTGTTTGCACGTCGCCGGCTCACTGCCCTTCCCCCTCGGCAGCCCCACTCACGCCTCGGCCTCCGGCCTGCTGAAACGGGACCTTAAAAATCAGAAAAATGAAAGGTTTTTAATAAGTCCCCTCTCTCCTCCTTCAGAGCAAGACATTTGACCTAACAGGGCATCAGGGAGCCTTGAAAAAACGCCTCTTGTCGCTCTCGCCTCTTAGATGTTTAAGGGTTTCCGCTCTCCCCGGCCAATGTGTGATGCATTTACTCTTTTATTGGCATGATGAAAGAGCCTAGGCAAGTCTGGAAAAGAAGGGAGCAGTCCCAGGAATGGGGAGAGGTTGTTATTTTGTCTAGAAAGTGGGAAAAGAGGCTGAGAGGAGGGGTTGGCCAGGTGATTTGCAGGGAAGGAAGGATGCTGGAGGCATCACCAGTCCCAAGCGCAGCAGAGCATGGGGCTGGAGGTGAAGGTCTCTCCATTGACTTTGGGAGCCTTCAAGAGGTCCTGGCCATCGTGCCTTTGGCCTGGGGATGGATCATTGTCCTGTCCTGGACTTCACTCTGTCAAGAGCACTCTTTGTTCTCCCATGTCTTATCCTCCAGGGATATCCCCAAGGACCATCTCCCCTCACTGGCACGTTGCAGGCAAGCAGCATTTCTGCCAGGCAGTTCCAGGACCTGCCTCCTCCCCACCAACCCCCCAGATCCTATTTTCCCACTCAGGACCTCGTTTTCCCCAGCCAGAGCCCAGCACCTCTCTGCATCCAGCCACATGGACCCTGTGGATAGAAACCGATTTTCTAGTGGCAACTGCTGTGGCAAGACCTCGACCAGATTACAGGGATGGGGTTTGGTTTGGGGGAACTCGGAGGTTTTTGAGCACACCATAATTCACTCTCTGCAAGCTGGAGCCAGAGGAAGAGAAAACAGCAAATCTGCATCAGTTCCTGCTTATGCAACCCTGATCATTGCTGAAGGGATGAGGAGTGGTGCAGCAGCAGCCACGGCACAGGATGCCAAAGCCACTGGGGTAGCACGTTACAGGGCAGAGAGGAGACCATCAGCTGTCCCTGTGACAGGGGTTCTTGGAGCCTTTTTTTCAATACCCTTGCCCATATTTCATGTCATTTGCACAATTGAAAATAATCATCATCATCAAAATGCACTTGGAAGCTGTAGCACAATATCGAAGTCTTTTCTAATATAAACCATAGCCTCTAACAACACATGTTGGGTTTGGCCAGGGTTTGTTCCCCATCAAAATGCTGCTGTTCCCCTTCCTCCTCTCCTGGTCCCACAGCACTAGCAAAATATCAAATAAAAGCCCTGAATAGGAGCAGTTTCTCTGTTAGGCTAAAGAATCTTTCTTCTGTTTTTGGTCACTGTGATGATACACATCAATGATTCTACAAATTCTCCCATAAAATGACTTCTACACCTTTCTGCTCATGTTTGTTTTTTTCCTTCCCCTTCATTCAGGAGAATTCAGTCCATCAGCTCCCCTTCCTTCATATAATATTCCTTCCCTTGCCTTTCCCCAGCTCCTGGGAAACTGCAGCTCTCTGCCTTCTCCTCTCCTCTCTCTAACAACTTGCTTTGAAGAGCTGGAGAGGAGCCCATGGGTTTGGCACCGCTCCTTTCTTCCCATGCCTTATGGCAAGCTTTCCACATCGCCTGGGTGCTCTCCCTCCTCGTCCTGCTCCCTCTTCTCAAGCGCAAAAATCCAGCATCCCCCTGAAAGTGAGGTACTCCCCACTGGAGCCTCCCAGCAGAGCCCCAGGGCTCGTGTGATGGCTGGTGGTGCAGCTGGAGAATTCCCCTTGCTGTGAACCAGGGATGCACTGGGACACAAATCCCCACAGATTTCAGGGAGGATGACAGGGGAAGCAACTCGAGTCTGGCTTTGCAGGCAGGACAGGCTGGAGGTGAGGAACCTGCCCACACGTGGCAGATTTTGATGGGAAGCTGGAAAACACGTGGGCACGTGGGTTTGTGCCTGGTCCCGTCAGGCTCTCATGGCTCAGGCTCCTGAGGCAGACACTGGTCTGGTCCCAACACACTCACCTTTGGAAGGACTGAGCTTTGCTAAAAAAAAATGTATAAAAAAAGAGTCAGCGGTTCCCTGGCCTCCGATGGATCTCTTTGAAGCAGAGGAGAAGGTCCCAAGGCTGCGGAAGGAAGGATTTAAGCATTTAGCATGGCTGGTTTCTGGCAGCACTGCCATGTGACCCTGACACTGGCTTCCCCACCTTATTGCTTTTGGACTCTACCACCTTCATTCCTGACACAATTTACCATGGGATCCACAGAAACTCCTCAATCCTCAAAGTATGCAAGATGTTGGCATCACCACCAGCCTCACCCAAGCTGGGAAAGAAAGAGCAATTCTCCCCAGCACCCGCCAGGGAAATGTCTCCTCATCCCACAGCCAGTCCAGGCTACAGCCCGGCACCTTCAGTGGAGTCCCCAAACAGGGCTGGGCTGCTCCCCCTCGCCATGAGACAAGACCATCACTGCTCTCCTCCTGAAAGCAGCCATGGCAGGCAGGTACCCAGGGACCTGGCACACTCCTGAGTCCATGGGAGCATGCCCAGCCCCTTCACCACCTCCTAACACCCCACCAGGGTCCTGGCTCCCCTCCCAAGCCACAGCACAGCAAGGGACCAGCCGTCCTCTCCCCAGGGCTGGGCAGCCTCCTGGCTCCTTAAATTCCATCTTTCCTTTCAGGTGCAACCTCTTCAAAGGCAGCTGGTGGGTTTGGGCTGGCAGGAGATGCGACAGCTGGTGGGCAGGATGCCCACCCAGAGCTCTCTGCCCACTGCCCCAAGCCAAGGCATGGAGGAGGAGGAGGATGAAGCCCAGCACTCCCCGGCTTGGCTCGGGTGCCTGGCCCAGACAAGGAGCCCTTTCTCTGTGCTGAGCTCACGGCAGGGCAGGGCAGGATGGCCTCAGCGCCCCCCTTGTTTATAACCCCGGCTGAACGCAAGGAAAACACACCTGCCCGTGCCAGCCGGGCTCGCATCTGTATCCCCTTCGGGCGAACGGCCCCCTGTTTGTCCAGGACGTGTTTCCTCAGCACCCCGGGGGGCTGCTGCGCCCCAGCACCAAGGGTTGTTTTCCATCCTGGCAGGAGAGTCAGGTGGAAGGCTCAGGAGGGGCAATTCAAAGGGTTTCACATCAAAGCCGGCCACAACCACGCTGCTGGAGCAGGAAGAGGGCAGGGAGCACGTCCGGCCAGACCCCACTCGCCGCTGCCCACCCTGTCCCCGCAGGCAGCGGCGAGCCGTGGGCACAGGAGCTGGCAGCACCCACTCCCACCCTCGCAAAAGGTCTCTGTGCTGTTGAGCGCTGACTGGGGAGTGGTTCAGAACAGGCAAAGAGCCCAATTAGACGCTGCATTACTTAATACAAAAGGTATCAATAATCCAGCAGGAGATGAGAGCTCTTTCTCACCCAGGATGCCAAGAGCACAAATTGCCTTCTTGTAAAAGAAAGGCTTAATTTCCATAGAACATGACAGATTAAAGCACGAGTGGGTGGGTCCACTCTATTATTCATCAGTCTTCACTGCTAACAGGAGAGGGTGTGCTGCCTCCTTTGAAGTTTCTTCGAAGGCCCAGGGTGCCCACAGACGTTTTAGCAGGGTGAGAGGTGAGATGCGAGGGGATGGAGCTTCAAACACTCAGCACCCGCGTTTCCCTTTGCCCTGGGTTCGTAACACACCGGCCTTGTTGCTGTTATTGCTTCCCAAGAGAAGTCAAACCAGAAGGTCCTGATTTAATCTCAGAGACCTGTCTGACCTCTGGACCTTAAACCAGCAGATAAGAGGTCCAGGATGATTGTGCTGCTGCATCCATCATACCCAAAGCTGAGCAGAGCTTCCTTTCCTGGCTGCGCAATGAGCTCTGCCAGCAGAGAAATCTAGGATTAAACTTTGGAGCTTGGATTCCTCCCTCCCAAATGGGAAACAGAGCGAAATAATGAGAAGAAAAACCAGTCCCTCTAAGCTGAATTTACTGAGGGGAACACTGGAGTATTTCACTAGAACGGAAAACTCCAGGAGTGATTCCTCAGAGGCAGCACATGGCATTTGCAGCTAAACTCTGCAGGGTGAGATTGTGCCAGAGGAGGTTTAGACTGGATGTTGGGAAAAATTTCTTCCCTGAAAGAGTTGTCAAGCATTGAAACAGGCTGCCCAGGGAAGCGGTGGAATCACTGCTCCTGGAAGTGTGCAAACGACATGTAGATTTGGTGCTTTGTGACAGGGCTTAGGGGTGAAACTGTCAATGCTGGGTTAATGTTTGGACACGATGAAATTAGAGGTCTTTTCCAAACTTAAGGATTCTAAGATTCTATGATAGGTGGATACAACTTCATTTCAAAGCAGAGGGGCCTGGAGCAGCCTCCTGCCAGAGATGTGGATCAGGGTGAGCTGTGTTTATTCCAGCACAGGCAGCTGCCCCTCAGGCACCAGTAAAACCACCAGATCAAGTGAAGAGATGTGGTTTCTCAAACAAAAAGTACCAAGCCCAGTGCTAGGAGACCGTGTAAGGAAACATGAGCACCAAGCAGGACAAATGTAGGGAAGGGGTTGGAAGGGGCTAGAAGCAAAGTCCTGGACTGGTGCTGGGAGCTGGAACTGAACCACAGCATGTGCACCAGGACTTCTGATGTACACCAGGATGGTGGAGAAATGTGCTCTGCAAACATGGGATCTGGAGCCCCGTTCCATGTTCCAACCCCACCAGTCACCATCAAGGGTTTTCTGCTCGTAGTCGCAGGCATAACTTACAGGGTGGTTGTTGGGAGGCTTAAAGTACCTATATCAATACTGCAGAGGGTGATTCATGGTTATCTGCAGTAATCCAGAAACTATACAAAACTGCTAATAATAGGTCCTCAAAACCGACATTTTAGTCAAGATAAAAAATGACTGGAACAAAATCCAATCATGCTTTGCTAAAACTATAAATGGAAAGGTATAACCCATATTCAGCTCCCCTAAACACTGAGCTAAATGAAAGCAGGGGATGTAGCTCAGCCCCAGGATCCAAGTCAAAGCGGGGTTGGGATCCCACCCCAGGAGAAGTTGATTCTCAAATATGCAGAAAGCAGTTCCCAGGGTACCAGGTGCCACAGGACTGGTTTAAATCCGGGATGATGGAGGGGATTTGGGAAGGAGAAAGCATGAACAAGGATTATGTAGCTGCCCTGGCAGCACATGACAGGCTGCGTGCTGGCAATTGCAGAGCTGCCAGAGCTGAGGCTCCAGCGGTGGGGATGCGGATGTGGGGCCCGGCAGGGTTCATGGTCCTGCTGTACACCATTTATTTAACGCTGCTGTGCAATCTGATGCACAGTTGCTAGGTGACCAGAGCCCAGGGATGCCAGGATAATGTGGGAATGGCTGCGCAGGTCAGCCCTGGTCCAGCTCCTCAGCATCACGTCTCTGGGATGATCTCTGGGATCCATCAGATTGTGATTCTGTGTCCAGGGAGTGGCACAAGGAGTGAGATAAATACAGAGCTTTTACAGGGGGATGCCAGACATGGTCCACATGGTCCTGCCCCCCAGATTGAGATCTCTGCCAGGAGAAGGGAACAGAGCCTTCCCCAGCCCCAGGTCCCAAACCTTTCTCTCCCTTGCAGTTCCCACACTCCTCCTGCCTCCAAATGCCTGCTTACCCTGTTGGGAAATCTCTTCTCACCCCGCCTGACTTGCACTGTTTCATCTGCCTACAGATTGGATAAGCTGATAAAATGTGCTGAACGCACCAAACGGAGCCTGTTCCCTCCATCCGCTCCCCGCTGCCGGCTCAGCCAAGCCAGCGCCGCCGTGTCCGAGGCCACGAGAAGCTCTTCTGCCATTAACACTGCAACAGAGCACGGCGCTCGCAGGGCCAAAGTAAACACCAAATCTCCAGGGATTTTTGTGGTATTGAGGACAAGTTAACGACTGGAGCCTGGGGCAGATTTATTGTCACAATTTTCACTGAGGTCTGTAAAATCCAGCAGGGTTGCAAGCTGGTCGTTAACATTGGCTTTAGGCTTTCACAGTTCTGGCTTGGGGAGTGGCAGCAAATGTTCCTGCATGTTGCCGTGGGACTGGAGCTAAGCATGGGATCAGCTGTTCCACTCCAAACCCCCTCGGCCCCCTTGGTTTTGGCATAACCAGCCCCTCTTCCACCTTCCCCGCCCTCCCCAAGGCAGACGATGTTTTCTCCCACCTCCCTCTGGGAGGGCTTCACTGTTCCAGGTGGGCAAGAAAAGGTGGGGTTTAACCCCACAGCAGCTCCCTGGAGCCTGAGAGAGGAGTCTTTCTTACTTTTTTCCCTACCAAGCCATCAGGCATTTCATACTGACCACTTGAATGAAACCAGGCTGTTTAGTCCAAGCAATTACTCATACGCAGCATCTAATTACTTCTAGTATTTAAAGAGGACAGAGAAGAATCTCCTTGGAGTATAAACACAGTGAAGAAGTTGCAGCTGCAAGAAAAAGCCTGTGTTACCCAGATACACACACCCCTTCACATCACCCCTCATTCCCTGGCCCACAGGCACACCCCAAAGCACCCAGGGGTGCAATCAACCCCTTGTCCCCTCATCCTTTTACCAATGACAGCATGAACAACAGATGGGAGTGAGGGCATTTGCAAATATACATTCCAATATACCATATCCATGCAGGCACTCCTGCAACAGCTTGAGGGGGTAAAACAAATCCACACTCCACGGGAAAACATCTCCCAGCCCTCTGGCCAGGCAGGGAGGCAGGACCAGCCCCCCCCCAGCCTGCTCTCAGCAGCAGATAAGATCAGAGGTTGGCAGAGCCACCCTCCAGTCTGCTGCACTGCGGGCTCTTCCCATCCCAGCCACAGATGAAGTTACCAGGGAGCTGGCTGGCGCTGCGGGCCGGAGATGCCGTCAATCCCACACCCGCTGCCCCAGTCTCCTGGGACAGAGGGAGGATGAGACTCTGGCTTGGAAACCTCCCAGAGCGCTTCAATCCTCTGCCTTGGACGGTGCCTTGGGCAGCTGCTCAGAAAAGCGAGTTGTCCCTCCAGAAGCAGAATTGCAAAGCTCCTGTTGCTGTGCTCGCTGTTGCTCCCTGCCCACCCTGCACCAGAAGGGATGCGGCAGCCCCGGAGGGAGAGGGAAGAGGCAGCAGGGACCACTGCTTCTCCTCAGGGAAGGCCACAAGGGTTGAGACCTGCAGCAAAGTCCCCGGAGGGCCAAAAGACAACCGGTAGTACACGGGCATGGAGAATGCTGCCGCCTGTGTGACGTGACATGCCTGGGTGAGCATAAGCTGGCACCTTGAGGACATCCCAGGCAGACAGAACAGGACCAGGAGCCTCTTCCCTTCTCAGTGCCACTCCCAGGTGGCACAGATGCTCCTGGAGCTTCCTTTGCAGTGGCACTGAGCTGCCTCCATCCCAGCCTCATCTGAGTTTGGGTGGCTCCTCTACCAAGCCATGTCTCCAGCCCCCAGCGTGTTTGGAGCACTGGGTTGGCTGCACAAAGGACAGACACGGAGCAGCTCAACATTTTTCCAAAATTACTCTAAAATATGAGTTTCCCATTAGACCACCAACAAGGAGCAAGGGCAAGGTTTCTCGCTACAGCGATTTTGGGGAGTTCCTCCCTTTTTTGGCAGCTGGAATGGTCTGCTGATGCCAGCACTGATACTAACTAAAGCTAGTTGGAAATAAGAACTCCCCAGCTCCTCAGTACCGGCATCCCATTTCCAGCCAGCATTCTCTTGCATCCAGGACTTCATCAAGGACTTTCCAAGAGCTATTGGTTGCCCTCCTAAGGGGTTTGCTGTCCTCTGCCAGCCAGGGACACCTTTGGGTTTGTCCAGGGCCACCGCAGTACACGATGGGACTTTGTCACCCTCTTGTGGCTTACAAGTGCTGGCAGGTTTGCCGTGGCTTTGAGGTGGCCACTTTCAGGACCCCTGGTCCAGGGAAGCCAAGAGAGTGCCTTCAGCATCCTCTTTACTCTTTACATCCTCTTTACTCCAGCATCCCTCCTTTGTCCATTTGGTCCCAGGGATTCAGGGAGGCTGTTCATCCCCAGGGGATCAGCTTTCCCAGCTCTCCTGCCCTATGAGTCACAAGTCTCCAGGGCAATTTCTTGCCCATCTGGTTCAAGGAATAGCTTCCCTCAACCAAGACATTCCTGCTCACCCCATGCTCCCAGCAAGCCGTAGAAAGTGCCTGCGAGTCATTCAGGTTGGGTTGCTTTAAAGCACTCCCTCCTTCCCAGTTTAGGTGGCTGGAAATCTCCTACCCAATTCTCAACCCACCCAAATCTCAGCTAGGAAATTAAGCCGCACCAGCCCCTAAGATAGAGAGAGATTCATTCAGCTTTATCTGAAAGCCATTTCAAGTATGTCCAGATTCCTAATGAAACTTGGATAAACCCCCAGAGATTAATAACAGGCAAGGCTTTTTCGGATAATGCTTTTCTTCTGTTTCCAAGAGAAACATATATATGTGCTTTGGTGGAATCTCTGCATATATATTTTTTGGCAGAAAAGCCAAAATAAATCCCTGTACTGCAACAACCCTCGGGCAAGATAAGGCAAGAATCTGTCTGTAATTCCTGTGTACTGTCATACACAGATAAACAGGCATCTCTGGCCATGCTTTCCCCTCAGCAAGGCAAGGAGAACAGGGACTGATGTTATGAAAGAAGCCCATCTCAGCTGCCCATGTCACTGCAAGTCCAAATCTCATCCTCTCCCATGTTACTTCTACACAAACATGAGTACATGTTGCTCCTGCATTAAACTTGAGTTTTTCTGGTACGTCAAGGGAAGTTATATGAATCTGGAGAATGTGTTTGGAGCCACTGCGGAGCTGCATCGCACATGAGCAAAGGCAGAGTGCTCCACAGTCCACCTGGGAAGCTCAAGAGGAGAGAGGTTTGGGTACCAGCAGCACAAGCCTTTCACCCTGTCCATCTCGTTGTCTGACAGAGAACAGGCAGGGCAGTCAGGGAATGGCTCAGGGATGGTTCACTGAGCATCTGCTCAGAGAAAGGACCTTATGAGTGGGACATCACCCATCTGAGTGGGTTCCACAACACACACATATCCTCCAGCACAAGAAGGAAAGCCACCTCAGAATGAAAGCAGAGAGAGCAATGCCTCTGCAGGCTCCACAGGCTTCTGTTCGTGCTGGGTGACCCACCTCCCCTGCTGTGGCTGCCTGCCCTAGGCAAGGTCCAGGCGGTTTGGTTTGCAGCCTAGCAGGCTGGCTCAGCACGCACGCTTTTGGAGGATGAGGATGCTGTAAGTAGGACCTGGCTGGACCTGGCAGGACATGGCAGGACCCTGTCCACCCCTGTCTGCTCATACCACAAGCATCAGGAAGGGCTGGCACCACCACAGCACAAGGCAAGGCATATGCTGGATGTGCTCACAAAGGTCTCCCCTGCCTTCAGACTGAGCCCTGCCAGAGGTGAGTGGACCCTTGCAGGGTGTCATGTCCCTGGCAGGGTCTCCCCTTGGTGGGTGCAGGTCGCAGGGAAGCCATATCCTTCACCACCCTCCCCCTTTGGAGGCAGGACACCTAACGAAGGGGCCCTCCATGAATGGCCAGAGCACTAATGCATCTGGCATCTGTCCACTCCACTCTCTTAACCACTGCGGCTTTTTCCATCTTCATAAGCAGGGAAAGCAATCAGCGTAATGAACGTCTCTGAAGCTCTCACCACAGCACTCAGGATGTGCTAAACGAAATAAACACACATCAAGAGTCCATTAATGGTGCTCTCTCGTGCCTAGCAGCCATGCTCAGGCATGAGGGGACCAGGAAGGGACGCTAATGTACAAAGCAGAAACCCTCGGAAAGAGAGGCCTGAATTCTTAGTTATTCTTTTTTCTCTTTTTTTCCCTGTTTTCAGATTGCTGCATCCCCACTGCCAGCACATGGCTGTGCCCACCAGGACAGCACTGGCAGGGAGGGCAGTGGGACATGCTGCTGGCATGCTCCTCGTGGCATGTCCTCCCCTGGGTGACCCATCCTGCCCAGCCATCCTGCCCTGGCAAGCCTTCCTCTCTTTCCCAGCCTCCCAGTCTCTACATGGAGGGAATTCAGAGCAAACTGGCTGGCCACAGGTGGCAATTATGGTTAGAGACTGTGGGGCAGAGACCCCAGGTCTGAGGGACAGTCAGCTCCTGATCTGGTGGGAGCATGAGCAGGAGCTGACTGTCCCAGAATGAAGTTATAGGAACAGCCACACTAAGGCGGTAGTCACTGCTGAAAAACAAGGGGTTGTCCTTCTCTTTCAGGCTCACACTGGGCCACTTAGCCAGGAGCAAGAGTTTTCTCTGCTCAGGATGGAACTGAGAAAGCTCAGGATGCTGGAAGGGCACAAGCCACAGCATGACCCCGGCACGAGCAGCCCCTGCCTCTCCCCACTCCTCCTTTTCCTGCCGCATGCTTTTGGAGTTCAGTTAAAGCAGCAAAGGATGCCCCATGGGAGAAAAATAATACCCCAGATCTCTGATTTCGTGAAGGCAAACACAGCCCCTTCCCTCTCCTCCCAGGTAGAGCTGCGGAGTCCTGGATCAACACAGCGGAGCTGTTGTGGCTGTTGGTGTTGGCCGTGCTGCGTACAAGGCTGCCAGGCCTTTTAACAGGGATAGGCTTACAAAAGAGAGCAAGAGCCTTGGGGGGAAACAGGGTTGGGCTGGGGGTTGATTAATAATAACAGCCCGTCTGCTCGCTGCATCGATGGATATTAGATCTACTAACAAAAAAAAATGAGAAATTAAATGGCTTAATGCTACTCAATGTTCAGTGCCAGCGCTGAATAACTGCCACGCCAGCAGACACACAGGCAGTGAGACACAGCCAGAGAGACACTCCAACCGAGATTGTTAAGCATATTGCAACCAAATTTTAACGTCACATCTTCTGTTCGTTGGAGTTCTCAAATCTGTTCTTTCAGCTACCGAAATTTTAAAACTGCTTTATATTCTGCAGGCTTAGAGGTGACTTTTTCCCCCCAGTTAATTAGTTTGAAACTTAAAGGGCTGGGTCACTCTGAGTTTCAGTGACGGAGCTATTGGGATATGTATATAAGTATTTTTAAATTTTTTTTTTAACTTCTGAGCTGCTCCTTCTCATCTGGCAGCAAGCTGCCAGAGAGTGAGTCAATATTATCTGATACCTGCCTCATAGCTTAGGAGAAATGATCTGTTCACCCCAGGCAAAGCCCCGACAGCAAGTGGCCACATCACAGAAATCCCCTCAGCCTTGGCTCCGGAGATCCATTCCAGTAGTGGGGCCAAGGAAGAGATAGTTGTGGGGACACAGCTTGGCCTTCCAAAGGGACCAACAGCTAAGCTGGAGGTGTCGGGGAGGGTTGTGCTGCACCGGGTTGGGCTCTCTCAATCTTGTTCTTCCATCTTGTGCGAAAATCCTACGAACACAACATGGGGACTGAGTGTCATTTATAACCCCCAAGTCTCCAAAGGCAGCGTGGAGCAGATGTTTCAAAACTAAACACTGGTTTCACCACTGGTAAAGTACCACATGCTCTGTTTGGCCTCCACAAATGTGGCTGGTTAAATAATGACTGTGACTTGGACATCCAGGTCTGGGAGGGCACCTGTCACCAGGCTGCTGGGGATGCCTGAACAACCCTCAGTCTATTTGCTGAACTGCATGCAGAGAGCTGCCCGAGTGCGGCCGAGCGGCAGCGGGGCCGCGTACACAAAACAATGCCATGATTCATCCGAGATTGCCATAACCCATCGCATTTCATCAGGATGCTGTGGCATTTAAAATGGCATTTCCTCCCATCTGCTGTGCATTAGCAGACAAAGAAAAAGGAGGAGGGGGGAAGAGAACAGCAAAACAAAGAGGGGAGAATAAAACAGAATTCCTGAGTCAGACTGTTCCCAAAGCAGTTCCTTGTCCTTGCAAAGCCTGAGCCCACCGACTGAGCAGAGGACAGTGACTCTGGCCATGGACAATTTTGCCTCTGGACCTGGCTACAGCCCAGGACATTACCCAGCTTGTGATGAGAGATGCTGGTAACAACCATGACTCAAAGCCCTGCCGAGCAGCACCTGGCAAACCCCCTTCATACCCAGAGTTGCCCAAGCAAGGCCCCCAGTGAGCAAATTCCCCCAGGCTAATTTGGTAATTTCCACTGTTTCTCCATCCCTCCTCAGATTTTCCTTTACTTCTTACCTCCCTTCCCTGACTCATCCTTCCTTGAAAATGAGAACCCCTTTCTCTATCCCTTCACTGCTCCCCCTTCTCCTCTCTCATGCTCCCACCTCCTCTCCTCACTGTCCCTTAACACCTTTCATCTCCATCTATCTCTTGCACCTTGTCCTGCCCCATCCCCACCTCCTCCATACTCCCTCCTCTGCTCAGCCCAGGTGCCACTCCCAAGGAGTGTCTTTCCAGGAGGGAGAGGGCTCAAACTCTTTTGACAAGGCACTCAGAGCCGGGAAATTCAGCTCAGCTTGTGAACTGGTCTATAAAGATCATCCTAAACATGGCTTGCACTTTCAGCCAATGCTCTGACTCATGAGACACATCAGAGTTACCTCTTGGGGGTAACAGGGTCCTGTCCCTGACCACCCATCCCATCCTGTTCTGGCACCGAGGCAGAAGGAGCAATGTGCCTGCAGCTCGTGCTCTGGCTGGAATCAGCAGCCATGAAACGGGTCAGGTAAGGAGCTGCAGCACCTGAGGAGCAGCCACAGTGCCTTTCCTCCTGTCCCTGCTCCACCACTGTGGTGTGAACGCCAGCAGCCAGAGGCAGAAGCTTCCTGGGGCAAACACCCTGGGGACTCCCTGCATCTAGACCCCAAGCATGCTGTGTCTCACCCTGCCCTGTGATCCCTACAGATCACAAAGACCTTTCACTCTGCAACTCCTGAACAGGCATAAGCAACGCCACGTACACCAAACAGAAAGAGGCTGGATGGCAATGGGAGATGTGTCCCACAACACACAACATGCCACAAACTTCCGTGTGGACAAATACATTAAACCAAAGCTTGGGGAGCAGCAATGTGTCCCTGCAAGCCGAAGGGTCCAGCAGACGTGCCTGGAGGCTGTCAGGTCCCATTGGGCACAACAGAGGAAGGACAGCACTCTCCAGCCTGCAGGCACACTCCCTGAACCCGGGCTTGGCCCAGACATAAGCAGTCATTCAGAAGGGAATAGGCATGGACAAGTTTGACCCCAAGCAATAACAAGAGAGCATGTGAAAGTGGCAGCCAGCAAAGCCTTCAGCTCAAAGGTTGAGGGCAGGGAGAGGGTTGTGTGGTTATTAGAGATGGAGCAGAGCTGGCTCTTCAATTACAGCTGTTTTATCCCCTGTCTGGATTTCCAGCGGCTTCCTCCGATCTCTCTGTGACTCAGTGTCTTGGCATGGACAACGCATACCCAAGAGGTTGGCTTTTGAAATCCACCAGAGATATTTCACCTTCCTAAAATAACGAGTGGGCAAAATATTTTCAACCTCCCAGTAGAAAATGCACACACACACAAAAACATCACTCCTTAATAAGTGCACGTTGTTGGGTCTCGGCTGTCTTTGGGCTGGGGTGTATTTTCCTGGTTATAATCACGCAGCTGTTTGCTGACTGAATAGCTGTATTTATTTTTTGACATGTTTACTAACCACCTCAAATACCTTCTCTACCTGTAATTGTGGTGCAGCGTACATATTATTTTTTTTCAGATTTCTTCATTCAAGTGGGTTGTGTTATTCCCAGGCCCTGCACTGTGGTTTGCTGTGAGTATTTGTGGTTTGAGGGTATGAATCTTTGGACTCAGGTGACCTTGAACTGTGGCAGACCTGTGAAGAGACACTGGGGGTGGGGGTGGGAAATGGAGTCAATTTTTCAAGCCATTTGTGCATGGGTGCTCAGGGCTTTAATGTCCTCTATTTGCCTTTCTCCAGAGCAATCTCTCCTGAAAGTGTTTCCTCCCATCTGTGCTCGTGTGTCTTTTCACCTTCCATGAAGTTGGACAAAGCCAAACCCTTTATGCTTTCTAGTGCATGTGAGTCCTGAGCCATGGGAAGGAAGGAGGCCTGAAAACGCAGCAGAGCAGGGGTTTGTTGGATTCCTGGCACCTGAATGCTGGGAGAAACTAATGTAGCCATTATCCCCTGGCAGCCTGTGAAGCATCATCTCTTGGCACAGAGATGGGAGAGCTCTGGAAAAGCTGGGTTGGCAGAACACCTCCAACCCAGAGCAGCACACTGCCACCACGCAGGACTGTGCTCCTCTCTCCTGCCCACACCTGAGCTGAGGGTCTGCCTGTGTTGTCCCACCTCTGAGGGTTATCAGATGTACTCCCCTCCTTTGTCCCTCTGCTGGCACTTGATGACACAGTCACCTGCCATCCTCCCAGCACTGAATGTCCCGTCCACCCTCCACCCAGGCCTCTCCAAACAGTGCTTTTGCAATTCCCTGCACCACACAGGGCTCCATTAACAGTTTGATATTTGTTTGGAGAGTTTTGCTGCCCAGGAGGGACCCTCTGCTCCTTTCTGCCTGACTCGTGGGCAGCTGCTCCTCCAATCACCCGGCTGCTGATGGGAGCTGTGCTAGTGTTCAGATTTGAGGGGTTTTTCTTAGAAACAAAGCAAACTGAGCAATTCTTGGAGGTATAAAGCCATTCTAGACCATGCCGAAGTAGGTCCAAATCTGTTCATGCATGTACCTGCAGCAGACAGAGCCCTTTGCGGACCCCGGGGGCTCAATCTCCGCCCACCCACATTTTCATAGGCCATGAAGTCAATGTCCACAGGCTGCCTCTGTCCACTCAGCCCCATCCACAGCCTCCCCAGGAGACACCCTTCTCTGCCCTCTGCCTCAGGATGCTTCCATCTGGCTCTTCCTCTCCAGTGAAGAGAACCAGGGCCCCAAACCAGGCCACCAGCTGAGACCTGGTTACCTCAGGTCACCTCAGAGCAGCAGCAGCTGAGCTGCGACACCATCCCTGGGGCAGCCACGGCATTGCTGTGTGTGCTGTGGCCACGTCTGTATCAGGCCTCACTGCCCACTTGTGCAGGGGGAGATCAGTCCCAGAAAGGACCGACCAGGTCTGGGATTCATTTACAGGAGCTGTAAAACTGCCACCTGGACCATGGCTTTACAGCTCTGGACCATACTGGTGTCAGAGACGTTTGGTACAAGAGCCAGCTGGAGTCCAGCCAGTTTTATATTTAATCCTGCCTATGAACACAAATAAAGGGTCTGTATTTTGAATGAGCGACAGGCACACCATGGACATTATTAAACCTTCCAAAAATAAACCTCCGCTGAAGTGATGGGAGCCAGATTTTTTCCTGGAAAGTATCAGCGTGGCGCGGGGGGTGGCAGCGGAGCAGCCCCTCAGTCACAGGCTCCCCTCCAACAGCTGCTCTGCATCAGGAGCGGCTTCTTCCCTCTCGCTTTTTCTTGTTTGAGCTCCTTTGAGCAGCTCAATGTCCACTCGGCACTGAATCAGCCCCAAGGGTTCAGCTCCAGGTTGTTCTGAAATGCACAGAATTACACGTGGAGGTGCTGCAATAACCGCACCGTGCCCAGTTCGCCCCCATCTCCTGCCAGGGGAGGGTGTGAGGGGCCCAGGGCCGGGCAGTGACCCCCCTTTCCATCTCCCCCATCTCCTGTCAGGGCAATGCAAGAGACCCCCATGGAGTGACCCCCCCCATTTCCATCTCCCCCAATCTCCTCCCAGTGCCACGTGCGGGGCCACCATGAGGTGACTTCGAGTCGGGGGCAATGTCCCAGACCCCCACAGGGCGCTTTCCCCTTTCCCTCATCCCTCATCCGTGTGAGGGCCATGTGAGGAACCCC
>VWZG01006016.1:422944-447507 GCA_013396735.1 Grallaria varia | reverse complement strand
GGAACCCCCATGGAGTGCGTGTTGTTCCCCCCCGCCACCCCTTCACGCTCCTTTTCCCCCACCTCCCAACGCAGCCTTGTCGGGGGCCGCCACGGGTTCATCCCCGCCTTTCTTTCTCCCCTATATCCCACTTGGAGCGATGTGAGAGACTCCCACAGGGTGACACCCCCCCTTTCCCCTTTGGACGCCCCTCGCGGCGCCGCCATCACCCCGCTCCCCACGGGGCCTACACTTCCCATGATGCCGCGCGGCGGAAGCGGAAGTGGCGCGCGCGGCGGCGCGGCACGCGGAGTGCCATGGCCGCCGGCGGCGGGCGGGAGCTGCTCGCCCTCATCCACCAGCACCTGCTGCGCGGCGGCTTCGCGCGGGCCGCCCGCGAACTGCAGGCACAGAGCGGACAGGTAACGGGCCAGCAGCGGTTCGGGACCGTGGGGGAGGCAGCGGGGCCACGGGGAGGGGAGGGACGGGGGGGTGGTGGTGTGTGATGCTTCGGCCTTGGCGGGGCCTCAGGGCCCAGCCGCACACCTTGACGCCCTCACCGAACACCGGGTGCGACGCCGGTGCGGGCCGTGGGATTGTGGTCTCAGCCCGGCCCCGCAGGTGCACGCTGCGTCCACGTGGGTGTCCCGGCCCCCCAGCGGGTGCTCCCGGTGCCCGCCGGGCTGTGCCGGCCCCCAGCGGGTGCTCCCGGTGCCCGCCGGGCTGTGCCGGCCCCCAGCGGGTGCTCCCGGTGCCCGCCGGGCTGTGCCGGCCCCCAGCGGGTGCTCCCGGTGCCCGCCGGGCTGTGCCGGCCCCCAGCGGGTGCTCCCGGTGCCCGCCGGGCTGTGCCGGCCCCCAGCGGGTGCTCCCGGTGCCCACGGGCTGTCCTGGTGCCCACGGGCTGTCCTGGCCCCCAGCTGCCCTCGGAAGAAGGGAGAAGGCTGGCAGCCCGCCGGGTGGAGCCGTGCAGTGCCGGTACACGTGCTGCCGCGGGAAAAGCCCCCGGGAGAGCACGCGGATTCACCGGGAGCGTGTGTGTGTGTGGGGAGGGCGCGGTCCCCTTTTCCTGAGGGTTCCTGGACGGGCCCCTGCGGTCTCTGCTTCTGCCTGGTGGTCGCATCCCGAAACGGCGCAGATCCCTGACTGGTGTCCCCTCTGCTTTCACAGAAGTTGCTCCCTTCCCTCTCGACCTCCCTCGAGGACATCTTTACCCACTGGGAAAAGTAAGTCAAAGGAGGAGATGAGTATCAGACAGATCCCAGGCTGTGCAAATTTCCAGGCTGCATGGCATGTGTGTGATCTTTATTTGCTAGAATTCCCCACTGTCAGAGTATTTGCAGTGATAACTGTGCTCAGCAGACTTTTCTCCTAACCTCTGGTTTCATAGCAGTTCCTTTCAGGTATTCAGGATTACTCTGGTTTAAAATGTCATGAGCTGGGAGATAAGTTGTTATTTTGGAGCAGCTGATGCTGTTTGTGCTTGTTGATACTGGAGTGTTATGAGGCTCAGAGAGTCATGTCTTACTGCCAGAAATCTGTTCCCCAGTTCTGTTTCACTTTCTTTTTAAAGCCATGTGCTTTGCAGGAGTGTTGACCCAAGAACAGAGAAGTTGAGCAGATGCTGAAATGCCAAAGCTCTTGCAGGGACTTAAACCTTGGCATAGACCACAGATGATCTGACTCAGAGGACGTTTCTTGGTTTCAGCCTGTCCTTGCAAGCCTCTACATGTTCCTAACACTTATGTATTCCCCACGGGAAGGTCTTCAGCCTGGAGCCTTCCCATCCGTGGGGTGCAATGACAGTGACACACACCCAGGGCTCAGAGTCCAGGGCTGCAGAGAGGCCTGTGGCAGTCTCAGTGCTGGGTTATCCAGGGAATCTGTGGAGCTGGGAATGCTGGAGTGAGGATGCCCCTCAGTGTGGCCGTGCCAGCAGACTTGGGAAGTGTTTCCTTCAAAGGTGTGTGTTTGCTGGAACACCTTGTGCCTTGCTCTGCCTTGGTCCTTGCTCTTGTGCTCCACACTTGAGCAGGAGAAAGGCTTGGTCTAGAAGAGGGTGTAGCAGCACAGGAATAAGTTTGCAGTTCCTCCCTCTAACAGTTTGTTGCCCTCGAGCGTGCTGATGGTGACCTTCCCACGTGCTGGTTGCCCTGTCTGCTGCAGCAAATCCTCCCAGACACTGCTGCTGTCAAACTTGGGGGCAACAGGGGGCTTGCATCAGGTTTAATTTCTTTTTCTTCAGTGTCACCCTTCCGTTGTGGTCCTGCCCCACAAAGGTGTGTGTTATTCTTGGTCTGCCTGAGTTATGCCTGGTTTGGAGTCAAAAGGAGGGATGTGTTGACCAGTAGTTTTTCTTTATCCAGGTAGTGTCCTGGAGTGCTCTTGTGAATCAGTTGCAGTTGCATCTTGTTACTCCATAGGCTTTTGGCCACAAAATGTCCTTCCTTAAACTACCCTGTGGCTCTTGCCCATCTCACCAAGGTGTCTTTAGTGCTGTCCTGCAGAAACTCTCCCAGAGTGAATGTAAAAGCTGAGACCTGCAGTTACAGGGGTGGCCTCCCTCCAGAGCTGCATTTACACTTGGAGGATGCAGGGAGTGGGTGGAATGGTACCTGGGAGCAGGAGAAAGCTGGACCAGCCAGAGCCCTGCAGCCCTCAGGTGCTCCAGAATGCTGCAGGGACAGCACCAGCAGGCACGGTTTCTTCCCCTCACACATTATCCCTGAGCTCCTGACCACTCACAGCAGCCTGTGTTGTGCTGTCAGCTGCCGCTAGATCAGGAAGGTGTTGCAGGATCAGGGCTGCCTGTGTGGGATGCCCTGCTGTTTTATTAAAAGGATTACTGGAGTAGTTACCAGGACTGTGGAATAGGAAACATGTCTTTGGATTGGCCTGCTTGCACAAAACATGCTGTTACAGCTGTGCTGACAGAACGCTCTGATGACATGCACAATCTTTACTCGCCAAATTGTTAAACTAATCTTGTTTTTAAAATAGATGAGCAAATAAAATGAGCTAAACTGGCACAGAAGTGAGGCTATTCGCCTCTGATAATTGTGTGTCTCAGGGCTTAGAAGCATTGCCTGTGTGAATCACACCAATGTGTGCCCAGTGTTATCCTTATAATAAAGCAAATCTGTTCTCTTTAATTGTCAAATGAGAGCATGTGTAACTTTAGTTACATCATCTGTTTTGGTACAGGTGGGATTTGGAACTTGGAGGAATCTTTCTCCAGCTTAATGTTTTAACCCAACTGAACAGCTTAAGTCTTTAATGCTTATCTGTGACCTCTTCCTCCCTTTTTTCCAATACAAATTCTGTAGGTCCAGGCACTTTCTCTCTTAAAGTTCTCTGCAACCTGACTTTCCTGCCCTTTTGACCTGTGAGCCCAAGTTCAAATGGCTTTTTAGATTCACTTTTTCTGGCCTTGTGGAATACCAAGACCCATTTGGGGGTGGCTGCCCTAACCCTGGGGCTGTTCTTCATGATACTGTAACTGTAGCTGCCTCCTGGAGTTTGAATTTATTCCGTAGGATGCCTTAGCTCTGTGTCAAGCACCAGCCTGACCGTTTATGTTTTTACTTCTCTGCTAAAATGAGAGTCTGCTTAGGGCACAGGAAAAAAAAAGGTCTAGGTTCAGTATCTCCTGAATATTGCAAAGATATGTTGCTCTTGGGAGTTTGCTGAGGGCTGGAAATGCCCCTTGCAGGTTAGAGAAGTATTTCTTCCACCCCCCTTAGGAGCTGCAAAGGAATGACACTGCCTGTCCTTAGGCTGGGGCCTGACCTGACAGTGAATGAACAATTGTATTCCAGTTTGTTCAAGATGCATGTTGACACAATTTCTCTTCCCTAGAACGCCCCCAAATTCCAGGAGAAGAAAAGTGAGTGATGATGAGCCAGCTGTCCCAGAAAAGATCAGAGTTCCTGATCCTGTGAGCAGCTCTGAGAGCTCAGAGAAAGAAGAGGATGAGAAAGAGAAGGTGAAAGCTGCAAATGGTAGGAGCCTTTCATCTCCCTGGAGTTGACAGAGGCTTGTGTAGGAGCAACCCAACTTGCTTGGTTAGAGAAAATGCTTGTGAAAGTGATGGCTATTGCCCTGTGCTCTTAGAAAAATAGGACAACTAATTTAGCACTCTTTTCTCAAGTGGAGTTTCTGAGGAGCACAGATGTCTGCTGGAGCTAGAAAAAAACTGTTATGATTCATTGGGGAGGGATGGGTGTTGTTGCTTGGATGAAACCTTGGGAACTTATTGCTGCCCACTGTGGAGCACTAGTTGGTCCCATGGATGAGGGGAGGATTTGTTAGTTGGTCTGGTATGTCAGTGTCCCATCTGAGGTGGGGATAGAGCCCTGGTGCAGCTGATGTGGGTGGTGTTGGTGTGCAGTCTGATAAAAACCCATGTGTCTGATATATTTCGGCTCAGTTCATCTGCTGTAGACTAGCCTTTAGAAACCTGCAGATCGTGGCAGGATCCTTGTCTTCGTGCTGGGGAGAAGGATGGGGTGGAGGAGCAAAGAACTTATCTGTCACAGGGACAGCAGTGATGGTGGTGTTGGGGCAGGTGTGAAGATGGGACCCTGCTCTGCTGCTGGAGCAAACCAGAGGCCACGTTGGTGTGACAAACACACTCACACAGCTGTTCTGTGGCTCTCTCCTGTGCAGCAGCCAGCCTTTCTCTGGCCACGAACTCAGCAGTGAATGTAGAAAGCAGTGAGGAGGATGAGTCCTCATCAGAAGAGGAGACACTGGCTGGGAAAGGTGCAGTGACGGTAAGGCAATTTTCTTAGCTTTGAAGTCTGATGGTACTCTGAGGCCAGGACTGTCCCAGACTCATTGGCATGTTAGAATTGTGGACTGGAGTGGAATTCCTATTAAAATGACCCTCCTTTGCAGCCGTTAGCCTTTTCTTAGATATGTTTCTCAAATGACTCCTTAAAGAGCTTGCCTCGTTGTCTCATTGCTATTGAAGGTACATTGTCTCCAATTTAGCCCCTCATCTACATATAGGCTTCTAATTTTTTTGTTTCCTGTAGGTGACACCAGCTGTGGTGGGTGGCAAAGCTGCCAACTCCCTGCATTCTCCTCCCACACCCACTGCCCCGGCAGGCAGAGCAGCAGTGCTCCCTGCTCCCAACAGAACTGTGCTCTCCAACAAGCAGCAGCCCAGTTCTCCAGCTGCAGCCCCATCCAAGGCCCAGAAACTGCCCCCTCCAGGGAAGCCCAGACATGCCACAGCAGCCGTGGCCAAAGTAGGGCAAAGCAAAGCACCAGTAACGACCATAGCACCAGAAAGTTCCAGCAGCAGCTCCTCGTCCGAGAGCGAGGAGGAAAAGGAGACGCCAACTGTGAAGGCCCCAGCCCCCAAAGCAGGTGAGGAGCCTGCAGGGTGTGGTAAATGTGTGTGTGTGTGTGTGTGTGCTCCAGCTCTGCTGTGAGTTAGGTCTGAGACGTGTCCTTCAGCATGTTCCTTTTGGCTCCCTTGCTGGAAAGCTCCGAGTGATGCTTGTTCCTCGGGGGGGCTGCTAGAACGCTGCAAAGCAGCCAGCTCTGGAGTTCTGTGGGATGAATCCAGCGTGCTTGTTCCCATTTCAAGCAGCAGATTCTGTGCTATTATGTCTGTCTGGCAGCACTAAACACTACAGAGTTGGGGGTGAGAGCATAGTGTGTCCAGAGGAGATGCAGTACTGATGCTACAGATGTTTTCAGCTTTTTGGAAAGGCACTGCAGCGTTTTCTTTTTATTCCCAATTGCAAAGTGATTGGGTTTGGGTTTCGAAGTCTTTAGGGAAACCTTTAAGTGCTTTGAAGTGTGTGTTTGTGTGTTGGAGGAGGGGGGTGAGGCGTAGACCGTTGAAGCTCTGAAAATGATCCTTCTCTTGGCTCTTTTCCAGAGGAGGCCCAGCCAGGCTGGGTGCCCCTGCAGGGAGCTGTGTGTGGCTGGGCAGCTCCCTGTAGGGTCAGAAGGTGGCCAGGAAGCATTTCCCATCTCTGCCTGTGCTTGGAGTGGTGTTTGTGGGCCAGTGTTTGTCTGGAGAAGCTGCTCCCAGCAGGCCACTGATGCTTTCAGCAGGACTGGGTCCTCTTCTCTGCAAATCCCCTTGGCCCTCTCTGCGGCTTGTTTTCTTTCACTGACTTCAAAAGACACATTAGTGTCCCTCTCTGGGGGCTCAGAGCAGGCAGCAGCTGTGACATCTCCTTGCTTGTGTTTCAGAGCCGAAGCAGGCGGCTGGGGCTGCTGAGAGCAGCAGTGAGGAATCAAGTGAGGACACATCCTCGGAGGAGGAGGAGCTGGCAACTCCAGCCGTCCAGGTAACCTCTCCAACACGTTCTTCGTCCCTAGGAAGTCACTTCCCTTCTTTTGAAGATGAGAGAAAATGCTGCAGTGCTGTATTCTGATGCCTTTTACCTTGGGTGTGTAAGATCACCAAAGCCAGAAAACATGTGTGGCTGAGAGCCCCGCTAGCCCTGCTGGCATCAACCATTCCATCCCAGTTTCTACTAGTGCTGAACCTGAGGGAGATCCTTTGGTCTGTAGGAGGTGATTGGTGTGCAGTTTCACAGACGGAGTCAGGAAGGCTGTGGAGAGAAGTGGCTTGCTTCAGATACTCCCCAGCCCATGGGCCTGAACGAGCCTGTCCTGGTCAAAGTTAGCAAAGTGGCTTCCTTTAAAACATTCCAAGCAGTTAGAGCTTTCAGCCATTTTCTTCTGAGGCGTGACCTGATTCTCCTGTTCCCTTTTGTTCTGCCTGTTGCCAGGCAAAGCCAGCCGTGAAAGCAGTGCAGTTGAATGCAGCACCTGTGCAAAGAGCACCTTCTGCTCCAGTGTCTCTTAAGAAGAATGCAGCGAGGCAAACAGCACTGGCACCAAGCCAGGCCAAACCTGCATCCACAACGGTTCTGGGGGCTGCACAGCCTGATGACACATCAGAGAGCAGCAGCTCATCAGACAGTGAAGATGAAGAACTTCCTTCCTCAACGCAAGTGCGTTTGTCCAAGATTCTTTCTCTCCTTGCACACCTCTCAGGGCTAGTAACAGCAGTGAATAGAAAATTTTGTAAATGCCTGTAGTGTGTAGCAAAGTCGTGTTGGGGGTGGGAGGAAAGAGGCGTGGAGTGTTCAAAGGCACCTCAGTGTCTTTGTGCTGAGCTTTAATCAACTCCATTGTGCCTTTCTTAAAAGAAAAAATCCATCAGTACTTTTATTTAAAAAAACCTCCCAGCAATTCTTTTACCACCTGAAGAGGCAAATTGTAATGGTGGAATTTGCTTCTCAGTTATAAATAGCAATAAATATTTGTTGAGCTGTAGTGCAGCCCAGCTTCCCTGCTATGGAGAGTGCAAAACGCTGCCTTGTACCTCACTGAAGGGGACTGGTAGTAGCAAAAGCCTGATGAATGGCTGGTCTTGCTTTCTCATCTTGGGAGACTATCCCCACACAGCTAGATGAAAGAATTCCTTGTGTCTTGCCAATCACTAAACTTCCTTCGGGGTTTGCTTTTCCCAGGGGGCTCTGAAATCTCTTCCCTTGATTGCAGTCTAAGCAAATGAATTATGGTGCTGTGGAATTTGCCTTACTTCATTCTGTTTGTGTCTTGTCCAGACAAAGCCACCTCCAAAATCCTCCCAGGCCGTCCCATCCCCAGTGAAACCTAGACCAGTAGCATCACTTTCCGTCAGAGCTTCTCCAGCAAAAACCCTTCCACTGTCCCACGGGAAGCCAGCACCAAAGTCAGCAGTGCCAAAGCAGGCTAAAACCCTGCCAGGAAGGACTGCTGCTCCCACAAAGCCTGCTGAAAGTATAAAGCCAGTGGAGGACTCTGGCTCATCAAGCAGTGAAGAGGAGGATCTCCCTGTGCCCATCAGCCAGAAGGTAGGTGATCCTCATTCAGCCCAGTGCCAAGGGATGGGATATACAAGACAAAAGTTAATCCCTTAAGTGCTACTACTGATCTCCTTGAAAAACCAGGAGTAGACTTTGTCTCAGACCCTCAGAGAGGAAGATCTTTCTACTTGGGAACAAGTACAGCCTAACTCTGCTCACCCAGCCGTATCAGAGGAGCGTAGAGGGTAACCTGTTTGATACCACCTGTTCACTCCATTCATGCATTGCCCCTCTGGAGTGGGCATGTGTGCAGGGTCACAGGTAGCTTGGTCTTGGCTCTCCTGTGAGGGTTTGGTTAGAGTTCTCTAATGATGAGCTCAGACTGGACTCAGGTGGCTAAACTCAAAGGGAAGCAAATCCCTCCCTCAGAGCATCCTTTGGGACATTGTGTATTGAAACCTTCTGCCTCAACTCTGAGCTGCAGGGCCCTTCAGAAAGTGCCCTGAAAGCAGCTTTTTGGAGGTGGCACTTACTGTCTGCAAGGGAGGAAGGGAAGCCGGGGGCAGAGCTTCACATGTCCTTGCCAAGGAGGCTCTTTGTCAACACAAGGCTCTGCATTTTTGTCTTCGTAGCCTTGGTCTGCTAAGGTGGGTGGAGGGGGACGCATCTCTAACAGTTGGCTCTGTGCTGCTCTCTTCCTGCATGATTGATTATACGTGAGGCTTCAGCTCTGGGTGACAGGAACAGCTATTCTGATAGCTGTGCCGTGGGGTCCTGCTGTTGAACCATTGAGACTCGTCCCTTTTAGCAGGGTTGTAGGTGAAGGATGTGCTGAGGTAGGTTTGTTTCCCCCAGTGTTGATTCTGTGAAGCTGTCAGCGGCAAGTTTTACTTGCTGATTTAACCACTTCAGCATCTTCCCTCTTGCAAACTGACACAGCGAGGAAGAGCTTGTCATCGGGGGAGCTCTATTTTTGCCAAACAGGCTGTTTCTTCCTGTGTCAGTAGCCTACAGGCAGAGACCACGAGTGAAGCCTGAACATAAAACTGTTGGGCTTAGCTGTGTCCACAGTCCTGTCCTCCCAGTCAAACTCTTCTTAGCTCATCTTCACCATCTGCTACTTGGGCATATGCTAACCACTGACTTACTGTATCCTGCAACTTCCTCTGGCTTCTGTGCAAGATCCAAACAGATACAGAGCGTTGGAAGCTGCTTCATCCTTCCCTGTGGGGGTGGATTAGCACAATTAAAATGAACATCATGCCTAAATTGAACTGCTTAATTGGTATGTTTACCCCTGAAGACTCAGGAATATTTAGTCAAAGAAGTTGACAAGGTGTTTGCATATTTTTGAGGGGGAAGGATGGTGATGGGGGACAGTCTGACCCTGAAGATGCTATGAGCTGCTTTTCTTTTGGAACTGCTAATTCTGGTCTTTTTCATGGACATTTTGGGCCAAAAATGGCACTTGAACCCTCTATGGACAGGCTTTGGCTTCTGTTTACAAGGAGTGGGTGTGAGATGCGCATGCATCCATGTGCTGGGAACTCATGTCTTCCTTGAGCATCCCAGGAAAACCTGTGTGGGCTGCACTAGCAGAAGTTGTTCCTGCAACTTTTTATCTTGGATAACAGGCCCTGTGGGGAGAGGCCAAATCTCTCAAGAAACAGAGGGTCTCTTTCCCTCCCTCAACCCTGTTCCTCCCCTCCATGCATGTGACAGTTGTACCTTTGCTGGGCCATGGTACTGGTCCTAGTCCTGATTCCCTGGTGGTGCTTCCGCGATGCACAGGCAGCCATGGAATGTGATTGTACAACGTGCTGGGCTCACGTGGCTCAGTGTTGTTCCCCCTCTTGTCATGCAGCGCTGCATGATGCAAATGGACCCAGCGAGTGGCAGATGGGTGGTGCGGCAGCTGAGTCATCACACTCACGGAGCCACAGGCAGCTCTTGCTTTGGAGGCTGGAGAGGGAGCAGGAAAAATGATTTCCTCTTGAGTTATTTTCCTCCTCTCCAAGTTACTTCAGTACCTGTGACTCTCAGGCTGTCAGAAGCTTTCTGCCTGCATTACCTGCTCCCTGAGTGTAACTCAGCCATGCTGCCAGCCTCATCCCATCTGCGGCTGTCATCCATCTGATGTGGATGGAGGCACCTTGACCTCCCTGGAAGCTCTGAGACTGTGTAAACCTTACGGTGATTTCTGTGTGGATGCCGTTGTGTTCTTTCTGTGTTAGGATGCCTCTGCATGGCAGCTCTTGCTAAGTTAGGAAATCATGCAGCCCTGTGCTGTGCATCCGCAAGGGGGGAGAAACCAGCCCTGTTGCTATGAAGGGCTTAAAACTGAGTGAGTGGGCTCTTATCTTGGTAAGTTCTTCCCTTGCGCAGCAGTGCTTAGGATGGCAGGGAGAGGAGCTAGCATGTTCAGAGTAATGTGTGTGAATTCTTCTGTCTGCTTCAAGTAGTTCTCTCTCTTCAGCTCTGCAAATCTGGCCACTCTCCTGGAGATGGTGACTCACTGGTATCAAAACAAAACTGAGAATTGAGGTTTGCAGTCCCCCCTCCCCAAGCACTCCTGGAGGTTTCTGTTTCTCTAAGTGGAGTCAAAATGTGCTTGGCTTGTTCAGACAGCTGTTCTGTAATGGGATAAACATGCAGATGCTGTTGTCTGTTTAGTGTTTGGCTTGGAGATAAACACTGCCCCAGTGGCAGCCCCGTGGCGGGGCTGTGCCAGGACGCACAGTAGGATTGGTCTTCCTGGGAGGCTCCTAGGCTGGTGTTCTCAGCTGTGGGCTCTGGGGGGTATATCGCTGTGTTGGCAGCGTGGCAGGGGCAATGCAGGCAGGCAGGACTCTCTCACTGAGTGCCAGAGCAGGCCGCCATCACGTGCTGGGTGGACAGGGTCTGCCTGCCCTGGCAAACGTGAGGTACTGTTTGGCAGAGCAACCTGGAGATGAGCTTTGAGTGGAGTAAACTGAGTGGGTGCAGAGCGCTGTGAGCCTGGGGAATTTCTGCAGGGGGTGAAATTCCCAGATCTCTGTGCAAGTGCTGCCTGTCCCTCTGCCACCACCAGCCTTCAGCATGCAGGAGGGTCTGCAGCCCTCGGCACAAACTGGGAGAGGGGCCAGGAGGAGAAAGAGTCTCATCTGACAGTTGTATATCTGGGGCTAAGATGACTGTGTCTTCCTAGTGCTGACACAGCAGGTACTTGAGGGTACTTGTGGCCTGTCCTGGGACATCAGAGTGTCAACAGGTGCTGTAGATAGTAAGTGTCAGGGGGTTTTGTTGTCTGAAGATTTCTAAATTCTTAGACCTGTTGACACATCAGTTTTCCAAGGTGAGTCCCACTCTGCCTGCCCTCTGTGTTCCCAAACCCTTGTGTCAGTCCTGTGTCTACAGTGAGCCCTCCAGAACCATCAGGATGTAGCTGCTCTGTTACTGTCTCTGAATCTTGTTATGGGGCAAGGCTTCCCAACTCCTACTCATTCCCTGAGCTGGGGGTAGGTCATGCTCAAATAAAAGCCTTCCTTGGAGTGGGATGCTTGGGGTTGCAGTGCCTCTCCTGCCGTCAGGCTCTTGTCCAGCCGATGTCTCTGCATGAAGAAGGAATTGTTGTCACCTTACAAGCTCAGTTAGCCCAGGTGCTTGTGCAGTAAAGCACCCTCAGGTTTCCTGTCAGAAGCAAATTGCTAAATGCAGAAGTATGTGTGTACAGCAGCTCAGTCCAGGCAGTAACTGAACCCCCTTACACTCTTAACATGCCAGGGATGGAGTGAGTGTTAGTAGCAGCTGTGTTAGGATAAAACAAAACCCAGCTTGAGCTGAAACAGCACTTACACTCCTAAACAACACCTGTACTAACACTCTGTTTCTGGGCCTGTGTTTCTATTTTGTTAAGAGGTTAACAGAACAGCCGGGTTCTGTTCCCAGCCTAAGCCAGGCTGCTAAAGCTGCGCCACCTGAGAAAGCAGTGGGAAGCACCTTGAAAAGCCAGGTCTCAGAAAGTGGGAGCAGTGACTCATCCGACAGTGAAGAGGAGTCCCCTGCAGCACAGAGGCAGCCTCCACCAGCTGGTAGGTCTCCTGCTAGCCAGGATCCCTCACCTGCATCCTCCTGGGTTTCCTCCTCTCCTTTGCACATGGTACAGTGCAGCCTGATGTGATAACTTCTGCTCTGGATAATCACAGAGAGCAACTCTTTCTCACAGTGACAATCTCTTGTGCTTTTCCTGCAGTGAAAACCAATTCTGTGCCCCAGCCAACAAATGCAAAGAAGGCACCAGCTTCAGCACCAGCCACAGTCCCTCCAGCTGTGGACAGCAGTGATGATTCCAGTGAGGAGTCAGAGAATGAAATAGTCCCCCCTTCTCAGGTGAGGAGCTGCTGATGCACTGGGTGTGTAGGCTGTTACTGCTGCAGCTCAAGAGGTCTCAGGATTAGGAAGGTGATAGTTGGGCAGGTGATGAGTGGTGCAGAGGAGCCTCCCCTTGGCTGGATCAGGTTTTCTTGGCAGTGTCCATGGATTTGGCTGACCCCAGCTCTGGGTGCCCGCCTTGGCCATCGCAGTCTTGCAATGTGTGAGAGCAGTAGAGGGTGTGAATGCTTTGACAAGAACATGAGTAGACACTCGAGCCCAGACCTCCTGGGACTCTCTTCCCTCTGCTCTACTCTAGGAAATAAGACTGGAAAAGCAGCCAAATCCTTACAGGCAGTCTTTCCATGAGCTGTGCAGCTCCCAGGCAACCCATTTCCAAGTTCTTCCCAAACTCCTGGAGCTCTCTCTGACTCCTCCTCCACAAGCCTTAGGAGGATGGAAGGATCTTCCCCAAAAGGGGTTCTGCTGCCTTTCAGCTGGAGGAGTCATAGCCTGCCTTGGAGAAGGGAGGTGACTCCATATCTGTGCTGAGGGCACCGCTGAGTGTCATGGAACCCGTCCCAGTTCTCACACTGGAGTCTTTTTGTGGCTCTGTGTCAGTCCTGCAAGGCTGTGGCTGAGCTCCCTGGGGACAGAGCTGCCTCAGTGTGAAGCTGTCTTGGGTGTCTCTGTGCTTCTGCTGCAATTTAAGCCCAAGAAAGTGCATGAAAAAAACACTGACTGAGGAACATGTCTGAAATTCCGACGTGGTGGTGGCTTGGCTCTTGCTCAGAGCCCAGGTCTTTGTGGCCAATCACACTTCATATCTCACACATACCCATCCGCTGCCTGGCCAGTGCCTTTGCTGTGAGAGGGACATATGTGCACTGAGGAAGCCCTTCCCCTTGTTGGCCTGATGCTGTGGCCATGGAAAGACTTGTCTTCTACCAGCTGATGGGCAGGCAGCCAGCCTGAGCTGTCCTTGAGTAAAGCATGTTTATAGAACTAAGATTGTATAAAATAATTTAGTTGCTGTAACTTGAGCTCTGTGTGAGAGGGCTGAGAGCTCACGTTGCATTGGTGGCTCTGCATGGTGGAGCGTTGCCTTTTCCTTTCTGAAGGCCAGATGTTTTATGAGAGAAATTCAGCCCACAAAGGCCCAGCTTGTCAGAGGTCTGGAGAAGGAGAGCTGCTCACATAGCCTTGTTGGTAACACAAACCAGAAGGCCAAGTGCTCCTTAGTGACTCGTGCTCCCTCCTCTGCTGGCATTTGTGTCTTGGCCCTGTCGTCAGTGCCTGATTTCCATGCCCCTGGCCCTTCTATTTTTGACTTCTCTTACATTAAGTTTGATGGGAGGTTTCAAATGTGAGGCAATAAAATTGCTTCTTGTTAATTTGCTCCCTAATCTGTTGCTGGCTTTTGGACATGGAGGCAGATTTTCCCAGTGATTGGTGTGTTTGTTTATCTCTCTTGCCAATTAACTTGGTGCATGATTTTTAGAGTATAGAAGACATCTTGGAGTCCAAGTGCCCACTATGCGAAGGTTTGCAGCTGCAGTCTTGCTGGTGCTGCAGTGGGTAGGGAGTCACAGCCTGCAGGCACAACACATTTTGCCTGCTTTCCCTCATGGTGGGGTCCTCTGGGGCACTGAGCTAATCCTTTCGGTACTCCCAGGGTGCTGGCCCTCACTGCTGCTCCTGGCTATGCCAGGGGCCTTGCTCAGAGGCTCGTGGGAGACAGATGGTCTGTAAAGGAGAGAATTAAAAAAAGGCCTTGGTGCTGAAAACAGTGCAAAGGCTCAGGAGTTAGTTCTGGGCTGGTGTGTGCTTCTGTATCTTTTCCCTCAAGGTTGTGCACTGTCCTGATTTTCTTTTTCATCTCTTCTAGAGTTTGCCCCAGCAGAACGTCAAAGTAACATCGGTTTCGAGCACGGTGGCTGTGAAGGCCAGTGCCACCCCACCCCCAGGGAAGAGGATAAAAACTGCTGTCCCTCCAGTGAGCAGGGTGTCTGAGAGCTCCAGCAGTGACTCCTCGGAGCACAGCGTGCTGGCAGGAAAGGTAATGATGGAGGAGACTCAAGCTGGGAGTTTCCACGGGCAGAGAGGCAAGATGGGCCTGCTGGGGTCTGAGGCTGGTGCTGTGTCCTCAGCTATGGGAGTGTGTTCGTGAAGCAGGGAGAGAAGAGCTGCTCTATCCTAGCCACTATTATCACACTATGAGGTGAGGCAGAGGAGCAGTGGGTAGCCCTGGTACCTTTATTGTTCTTGTCTCTCAGCTGGCTGTCTGCTTGCTTTCTTCTTTTGTGATGGCAGTTATCTGCTTGGCCACAGCTGCCCTCTTCACCTGAGGGCCAGGCGAAGCTGGAGTCTGTGTGTCCTGCATGAGAGATTCTTGGGCTAACCTTGGCACAAACTGATTCCAGATCTATCTCATTTTCCTCTCCCTAGGCCCACACTGCTTCTAGCCTGAAGCAAACGGTTCCTGTGGGAAAAGCTCCTCCAGCCAATGCTGCCACCCCACAGGCTGCTTTGTTCCCGGGAAGTTCCACTGCCAAGGTGAAGAAGCCAGGCCTGCAGCCAGTGCAGGAAGTCCAGCTGAGCCAGGCCCCACTGTCCACCCAGGCAGAGAACACCTCAGACAGCAGCAGTTCCTCTGACAGTGATGAGGAGGAGACACCCAAGCAACCCCCCAAACCTGGTCAGTTCTCTCCAGAAGATGCTCTCAGTGCTGCCACGGTGGGGACAGTGTTTTGCTGCCCTGTGGGAGGTGTGTAGTGGTTGGAGAGTGGTTCTTCCTCTCCAGCTTGGCAGAACACTCCCCTTTCTTTGAAGGTTGAAGGGCCTTTTGGTGGCAGTACCTGTGCTGTAGTACCTCACCTCTAGGTAAGCTCAGCTCCATAGAGCAGTGGTGGATTTAATGGGATGAACTCTGCTTTTCCAGCAGGCTCACTGCAAAAGCCAGGAGGGACTCAGCCAGCCCACAGCTCCTCCTCAGAGTCCAGTGAGGAGGAGGAGGCAGCATCACAGGTATGGTACATGGGCAGGCTCCTAAGTAGGACTGAAAGAGGACTCAGTTTTCAGCTATAGCAGACAGGGTGCTGGGTGGGTTTTCCAGCAGACAAGTGGGGGCTCCCCAGTGCAAGACCTTTTGGTGGGGGCACAGAGAGGCTTTTGAACCTGGAATGCTTCCCCAGGCAGCCAGGCCTTGGGTCCAGGGTTCATGGTGCCTTCCCTGGGAGAAGAGACAGAGGAGGTGGTACTTTGCAAGGGTTAAACCAGGAGAACTGATGCACAGTGCAAATAGCAGGGATTTTTTTTCCCCATGCTTTTATTTGTAACTTAACCCGTGTCCAAGCCATTAAATTCCCTTTGTAAGTAACGTGCAGGGCGTGCAGCACATCTGCAGTGCATTAGCTGTGCGTGGGCGCGCACTAATGGCCAGGAGCCTCCCACAAGCCTGCCTTGCTGGGCAAGAACAAAGAGGAGAACCTCTGGCCACCAGCTCGTGTGGCTGTCAGCTCAACCGGCGTCTGTCAGGGCTGGCCTCTCTCCTGGTAGCCCTGAGCTCTTCAGAGCTAGCTCCACGGGTGGCCAAAGGTGGGCCCTTCACTTGGAGTATGAGGGCAATAGCAGCAGAGACAGATCTGCCTGTCTGGTACGTGGGAGGCTGCCCTGCTGTGACTCCTCAGCATGTCTGTGCTGTTTCAGTCCCTTCTCACAGGCTATGTGGGCTTCCCCAAGACCCCAGCAGCACCCCAGGCACCAAAGATGGTTTCCCCCCAGCCTGCAGGTGAAGCGGGGCTAGGGAAGGCAGCTGTGAGTGCTGCAAACCCTTCCACCAAGGGCCCCCTGAAAGCAGCCCCAGCCGACAGCTCAAGCAGTGACAGCAGTGACTCTGACACAGATGACAACCAGGTGGCTGCAAACCACAAAGCAGGTGGGTCTCCTTTGGCAAGGTTGGGAATTTGCTTGGCCCAGGAGCAAAGCCGTGCTGGCACAGGAGGGTGACACTGGGGAGGCTGTCAGTGGGACGGGCCCTGTTCCCAGTGTGTCTCCATCATGCAGCCAGCAGCATGGAGTGCTGCTGCCGTCTGCTGGCTTCCCTGGCCATGGCACACCCTCTCCCTGAACACCCTGCTCGTGCTGGCTGTGTGTGAGGCTCAGTGCTCGGTGCCTTTGCCTCTCCAGAGCTCTGCTTTTACCACAGTAATTAATGGGAGCAGGGATGGTTTGTTGGCAAATTGTAAAACTTGGAGCTGGAAGCTGCTTCTGCTCAGGTGTGAGCCTGGCACCTTCAGCTGAGCTCTGGCCTGCTTTAAAGGCTCAGATTGGTCTTTTGGCCCCTTGGGCACATCATTACATAGTGCAAAGGGCTGTTGAGAAGGTCGGAGTTATGGGCTCAGGAAGGCTCTCTGAGATCAGCTATTGGTGATGGTTAAACATGGCAGTGTGGAAAACCCCACCACCTTGGGCAGTCCCTGACTTACTGGGGATGGTGTCCCAGGGAAGGACTGCTCTTTCTGTGCTCACCCATCTTGTCAAACAGCCAAAGCTGTTGTGGGTGTTGTCGCCCACTTCTCTCACCAGATACTTGATCTCAGGCAGAGGCATCTTTCTCTGACTCTGCTATAGATCGCCAACAGGTTTAGCTTTTCTGGGAGAAGAACTGGATGTTCCTCTTCAAATGCACATTTCCATCCTCATGTGACTGTGATCTGTGTAATGAATGCTCCCTGAATTGTCTTCTCTCTCTTTGTCACTGTTTCTGCAGAAAACAGCACCCCTTCAGGGCAGGAAGCCACAGAAGCCTCCAGCAAAGAGAAGATGGCAGGAAAAACAGATTCAGGTCATGCTAGCCTCAGACCTTCCCCACCCAAGAAAGCCCTGGCAGTGAAGGAGAATGATGTTGGAGCAAAAGAGGTGCAAGTGACCCCAGCATCATCACATGCCCTGCTCTCCATCCCACAGTCAGGGGAGCCAAGCTCAGGGAGCGAAACTGAGGTCACCACTGCTGCCAAAGCCCCTGCAGTGCAGGCAGTGGAAAGGTTGGAAATGAAGAAGAAGAAGAAAAAGGAGAAAAAAGAAAAGAAGGAAAAGAAGAAACCATCCTCCACCGCAGACAAGGCTGTAAAAACATCTAAGAACAAAGACAAAGAGAACAAGAAGCAGAAAACATCTCAGAAGCGGAAACTGACAGGAGAGGATGGAGCTGTGGGGCAGCCCAAGGAGAAGAAACGGAAAGGGCAAGCTAATGAAGAAGTACCCAAAAAGAAAAAAAAGAAAGCAAATGGTGACCTGGAGAAGATGACAGGCAGCAAGGAAAAGAAAAAAACAGCTAAAAGTAAGCACCGTCCACTTGGGGCCTGGTTTGCCATAGGTTCTTGGAGCTGATGCATGTTCAGCCTCCAGTGGAGGGCTTTGTAAGTAGCACCCACTTTTCCATTGGCTTCCTGCTTGGCTGCTTCCCTCTTAGAATCAGAGTCATTTGGGTTGGAAAGACTCCTGAGATCATCAAGTCCAGTCATTATTGCAGGCCTACCCGCAAATCACTTCACCAAGTGCCACATCTACATGTCTTAAATCCCTCCAAGGATGGTGACTCTGCCACTGCCCTGGGCAGCCTGTTCCAGTGTTTGACAACCCTTTCAGTGAAGAACTCTTCCTTAATACTCAATCTTAACTTTCCTCTGGTTCAACTTGAGGCCATTTCCTCATGTCCTCTTGTCCTGTCACTTGTTACCTCTCTATACCTTGCCATTCTGTAGTGCTCTCCTCACTGCCCTAATCCAGAGGCCATTTTTTAATTTGCAGTGCAGCCTGCATTTGCAGTTCAAAGCTGGTTCTGTGCTGGATCTTGTGGGCTTAAAAAAAAAAAAAAGAGGAGATGGATTGGCTGGGCCAGATCTGCTGGGGTTTCTGTTCTCTGCTGAGATGCAGCCCTTATTTTTGGAGCAGACAGACTTGTCCATTGGCCCTTATGTGGGCTGTTGCTCGAGGGTGAGCTGGAAACTCTTGGAGCAGTTGTGCTGAGCTGAACCTCATGTCCATCCTGTGTTAGAAGCTCCCCTTGCTCTCATTTCTGGCATATGCCCAGCTACTCCAGCCCTGAAGCAGTTCCTTGGAGCGGGTGGGCAGCGGGATATGGAAAGAAGGGAATCCTATGTAATTCCACCCACACATGTGCAAGGATGGTAGGATCAAACTGCTATGACTCAGAGGTATTGGGGAAACATCCCTGGATGCAGCAGCTTGTAGGAGGGCTCTGCCCTCATCCAGTTGCTGTTCTGGAAGGCTTGCTTAAGTTTGGATGTGATCAGAACCTTACTGGAGGTGCTCCTACCAGTCAGTGCTCCCTCTCATAGGCTGGCAATGCCAGAATCTCTGTCTTAGTTGGCTTTTCTTTCCCTCTCCCAGAAAAGAAGACTGGAAAAGATAAGAAGAAGAGCAAAAAGGTGTCTTTGGAAGGGGAGCCTGTAGCAGATGGCTCTGCTGAGGTTCACAAGAAGAAGAAGAAGGTACGTGCCAGACCCTGGGCTGGGGTACCGTGGGCAGAGCTGTTCTGAACCACAGCTGTGGTGCTCATCCTGGCAGCCTGCCAGGCTGGAGAAGGCACAGAACCATGTCCTGGCCTTTCTGGCAGTACAGGGGAGCCTGCAGTTAACTGTGGCCAGTCTTGAGACACCCTGACCTTTCTGTGGGATTAGGGTGGCTTGAAGAAGGGCTTGTTCCTAAATTGCTGCCCCAGCGGCCACCTTAGTGGCAGGGAGAGCCTGTCCAAGGAGAAAGTGCTGCTCTTCAGCTGTCTGTTCATCTTACTCTCAGCAGAAACTGGAGCTCCTGAGGGCTTGGCAGGCTACTGCATCCCATCCCAAGGGCTCGAAGGGGTGACAAAGGATGTTCTTGTGGTGGCTACCACCTCCACAGGGACATATCCTGGAAGTTTCTGTGGCTCTGCTGGTCCTTCACGTTTGTGGTGCAGATGATAATGATTTATTTTCCCGTCTTTTCTTTTTAGAAGAAGAAAACAGCTGAGCCTGAAGGATTGTGAGAAGGTACATGGCCTGTGGATGGGGACTATCCATTGGTACCTCTGAGCGGCGGTAACCTTGGCCAAATTCAGAACTCCTGGGCCAGTTTTGGGAAGACAGTGTGCCCTCTGAGTGCTCACTGAACTAGCCTGGCCCTAGATTAGAGGGCCATGGAGTGGAGCAGTGTGAGGAATGTCATGCAGCCATGTGCTGGCTTCTCTGGATGTGTCTGACCTCAACTCTTTAGCTGCTGAGAACTGGATGTCCAGCCTGGATGTTGCTGACCTCTGTCACCAGCAGAGATGAGTGGCCTCTGGCAGTGTCTTATCTGTCCCTGCTGACCACAGGGAGCTTGGAAGAGTGATGTGGATTAGAGGGTGATGTTGTAGCCACCTGGAAGTGGACCAGATGCCTCTGCCCGTGCTCTGCTCAGCTGTAAGGCTGTTCTCCTCCTCCCCATCCCTAACTCTTTTAACTCCTCTCCCCAAAGGTACCGCATTCCTGTGATTAAGGATTTATGGGTGAAGATCAAACAGAAGAGAGGAAAAGGAAGCTCATCAGGAGAATTCCAACTCTTTTTTTTTTTTTTTTTTAATAATTATTTATAACTTCTTTTAACTGTGACTTTTAGAGCAGACCAGTGTAACTTTCTGCCTCCTCCTGCCCTGCTGGGGCCTGAGATGTGTTTGTTGTCCCTCCTGATGGAACAGAACTGGAGGAAGCAGTTTGATCAGAGCAGAGCATAAGCTGCTTTTCTCCTTGTTGACACCCAGCCGTCCCTTTCTCTTACCACAGAGCTATATTTTTAAGAGAAACTTTTACCTTTTTTTTTTTCCCTTCCCCCTTCTGTGACTTGTGGTGTCAGTCCTTTTGCTACTACAGAAGAGAACTCTCGGGTTTCCTTTTTATTCTAACACTGACAGCAGTGATTATTGTGTCCCTGGAGTTGCACTGAACAGCTGTGTCCAGCAGTTGTTCTCAACCAAGGCAGAGTCGGTTTTTGTGTTGTTTTTTTATGGAGTACAAAATAAAAACAACATGAGATTTTGCTTCTGCTACTTTAAGGGAGGTGACCAAGGCTGGCTGGCTCTGGAGGATGTTGTGGGTAGGAGAGGAGAGCCCAGTGTCTGCCTGGGTTCATGGGCACTGTTTCAACCCTCAGGGAAAAACTAATTGCTTTCTTTCTGCTCCCTGGGAACAGAGTGGAATCTGGGAGGTGAGGAAAAAGGGACCAGATCTCCTTGTGTTCTGAAGGTGAAGGCAGAGTTCTCTAGCTGCAGGATGGCTCCCAGCACAGGGGGCTGCTCCTCTTCTCTCCCCACACACTGTGACTTGTGAAAAGAGACTTCAGCCTCCTGGGCTGTGGCAGCGGGGGCAAGGGGACCACAGGGTACATGGGACATCAAGGGAGGGGCCAGGAATGGGGCAAGAAGCACATACCATCCTGGGTGGGGACACAGGTGTCCAAGTGTCTGCAGAGATTTTTCTTTATCCTTTCTTTGTTGTGTTTATTTTTAATCTAGGAGAGCTGCAAACTGCAAAGCACAGACCTGCTAGAGTTGCTTACAAAGCTTTCTTATTCAAAAGTTTATTTGAAATAATTAGCGTGTGAGCTCGTTTATAAAGGAACAATCAGATATATTCAGGAAGATTAAAAGCCCCTCTGCCCACGCTTACCCACTGCTGCGGCTGTAGGCAAATCTCTGTCTACAAATCTGAGCACTCCACAATACAAACCCACTCTTCCAGTAATCTAACAGGGCTCCAGCCTACGGGGATCAGTTAAGAAGCTGGTGGATATTGTTTTGCTGCTTTTAATGTTCGTTCAGTGTAAGGAAGCAGGGGTGAGCTCTGCCACTGCCTGGGTGCTGTGGGATGTTGATGAGCCAAAGGGAACAGGATTTATGGATGTGACATGGTTGAAATCACGTTCCAGCCTGCTTTCCCCACCCTCTGAGGGGACACTTTGTCTCTAGCACTGATGGTGGTAGCAGTTCACCCCTGGCTGGTGCTCTGCAGAAGGAGAAGGGTCACAGTGGCTGAAGGGGCAGGGATGCCTGCTGTCAAGTGCCTTGGAAAAGCAGTGTAAGAGCAGAAAATAAAACAGAAAAAAAAGTAGGACAGGAGCTGGGATGCTGGAGGCAACCACTGGCATCCTCTTCTACTCTGCTGTGGGGGGAAAAGATAGTCAGCAAGACAGCTCCAGGACCTTCCCCAACCCCTGTCTCCATCACAGCCTCCCCAGCAGTGCTTTGGTGCTCCCCCAGGACTTTCCCCAAGGTCCCAGACTACACTTGGAAACTCACGTTTTTCCGCATGCAGCTTGAGCACGTCCACCCCAGAGAAGATCATCTCCTCCGGATCCGGGGTGGCAGCGGCAGCAGCCGTGGGAGCAGCAGCCCCTGCAAAGGGAGGGCAGGATGTGGGTGCTGGATCCTTGGGCTGTCCCATCACCCCCACCACTCTGAGGGCTGAGCAAGTTGGGTGGAGGCAAGGGGGCGCTTCTGGAAAACCCTGACTGCACACCTTGGCTCCAGCTGCAGCTACCTGGGAAGGGCTGTGGGTTTTAGGGTTCCCTCCAGCCTTAACATGCTGGCACCAGGGGTTGCTCCCTACAGTCCTCTCTCCTAGCTCTCCTCTTTCCTAATCCCAAGCAGTCCATTCCTACTGCTCGTTCCTCTCCTTCCCCTCCCTGGCAACCTACCGGAGCAGTCCAGCTTTCCCCTGGTAGCAGTGCCCTCAATCTTGGTGCCGTTTTTGTAGCAGCACCAGCAGAAGCCGGTGGAGACATGGCACTGCTTGGGCAGGTAGTCGCCGTTCTCATCGCACTGTGGGCGGAACCGGCCCGGCTGCACACCCCCAAAACTGGCCTCCGCCTGGCACTTAGTTTGCACTAGGGCAACAGAAACAGAGGGGAGACTGCATCAGCCCCCCAGGTCCTTCTCCCCCTTGGCAGCTTCACAGGAGATTCTACCTAGCAGCAGTTGAATTAAATTTAAAGGTGAACAAGCCCCAGCACGGTGACCTTTCTGAAGCTCTTGGGCTAGGCAGGGATGGAGGATTTAAGGTGGTGCCCCAGCTGTTCAGCCTTTTGCTCATCCCAAATGCCCTGCAGGCAGCAGGCAGAGATGCTCTGTGATGTCCAATAGGCCACCAGGCAGAGGCTCCTCAAGGAATGAGCAGGTCCATGACCAGAGGGAGGGCTTGGTTCCCTTGTGGGATGCCCCATTCCAACACCTCCCTGACTCTCCCCTGCTCAGCAGCCCCATCCCGAATACCTTTTGTTGCCGGGACTGCCTTGTGCTCCTCAGACTTGGGGTTCTTGGCCATCTCAAACAGAAGCCACTTGTGCATCCAGGACTCAAAGGACTGCAACGAGAAGGACCAGCATGTTAAAGGACATGGGGGGAGTTCACCCCCGGGGAGCTGTGCCATGAGCTCCAGCTTGGCCAGGTAAGGTGGTGAGCATCATCCCCTTCCCTGGGGTGGGAACAGCCCAAGCCTGGCTCAAGCAGGCCTTTGTTTTTCCAGGTGGGGACATTCCAGTCCCTCCCCCAAGCAGGGCACTCCTGGATGGGGAAGAGTTAGGCTGGCAACAAGCACTGACCTTCCAGTCTGCATGAGCCATGGTGTTCCTCAGGCTCTTCAGGTTGTCAATCAGGCTCTCCTTCAGCTCCGGAAACATCTTCCCAGGGTCTGCTTGCTGCAGAGCAACGACCACAGTGAGACAGGGCAAAGGAAAATGAGGCGGGCATCTGCTGATACCAGCCAGGCAGATGCTGCAGGAGGCCAGGAGCTCCCACCAGCTCTGAGCACCCCAAGAGACCCCAGAGCAGTGCAGGCGTGGGGGAGAAAGGGACCTTACCAGCAGCAGGTGCTTCACTTGGTCCTCGGTTTTGTTGCTAGCAGGGGCCATGAGCTCAAGAGAAAAGGCAGAGGAACTGTGAGCATGGCAGCAAGTCCTGAGGGCAGCAGGCAGTGCCAAGCAGTGGTGGGACTCTTACCGGAAGGTCTGCGAGGGGGGCAGGAGGCATGATCCTCATGGTCAGCGGGGTGTTCACCATGGCCATCTTCATCTTGTTCGCTGGCTTGGCACCTGTCGAGCAAAGAGCACCGTGAGGGGCACCGGGTGGGCCAGAGGGGACCTGTCCCCTCTCCCCGGCCACCCCACCACCACACTGGTGCCCACTGACTGCCAGGCAGCTTTCTCTGCAGAGCCTCCAGCTGCAGGCTCTGGGAGGTCTTGGTCAGCTTGCTGATCTGCCCGCTCTGCTGGTATACGAAGTAGATGGTGACAGCCTGGCCGACGATCAGCAGGGCCACCAGGACGGAGACCGTGGAGAAGGCGGCTCTGCGCCCCAGCGTGGACCTGTGGGGCACGGACAGGGAGCTCAGGACGTGGCACTGCCATCGCCAGGCCTGCCAAACGCCCCCTTCCCGGGGGATTTTCAGCCAGACAAATGCAAATTCCCCCACTGTGGCGTGCAGAAGTGAAAACCCTGCGGGAAGGTCGCACCAGGAACCGAAACCCACTGTGGGGGTGGGAGGGGGGGCATGGGAGAGGTACCGAGGGGCATGTGGGGGCGGGCAGGGCTCTGCCAGGGGGTTTTGGGGCACGATGTCACTTTGGGCATCGCCTTTTGGGGGATGATGAAACCGCCTGAAACTTCGCTGGTCCCTGGGGTAGACGGCACAGGCGATGGGATGTCGGATGGCACTTAATTTTTAAAATTTTAAAATTTTTTAAATTGTGCCACCTCCTGTGCCTCCGGGTGAGTGTGGCACTGTCGGGGGGGCAGCGGTGCCCCAGAGGCCCCCCTTGCCCCTCCGACAGGGAGCGGGCACTGCCCGGCCTCGGGCTGAGTCCCGACAGGGACAGCGCTGCGGCCGTGTCTGCCCGGAGACTGATGATGTTACTGCGCCCTGGATTCTGATTGGCTGGAAGTTTAGCAGGGCGGTGTCCCCGCGGGGGTGGGACACGGGGACCCGTTGGGACATGAGGTGGGAATGGGACGGCGGCCCCACGGAGCCCGCTGGGTCCAAGGTCCGCGCCCGCCCCACAGCCACGTTATCAGCCTGTCTGCCCCACAGCCGTGCTGCCTCGCCCGCGGGCTCCAGTGATGACTCTCTGCCCCACCGTGAGCCTGCCCGCCCCATCGCCATGCCCCGTCCTCCGCCGCCGCAGCGACACAGGGACCCCCTTCAGCCCCACAGCCAACCAGTTCCCCCGGATCCCACAGCCACCCAGTTCCTGCTGCAGCCCGTAACCACCCTGTGGCCCCCCCATCCCAGAGCCACCCTGTGCCCCACCCATCCCACAGCCACGCCATGTGCCCCCCATCCTATAACCACCCCATATCCCTCCATCCCATAGCCCCCCTGT
>VWZG01006016.1:320885-411127 GCA_013396735.1 Grallaria varia | reverse complement strand
GGTATCCGGCGGTGTCCGGGCAGCCCCCGGGAGCCGGCGGGGCGGCGGCGCCGTGCTGCTCCGCAGCGGTGCGGGCGGGGTCGGAGGGGCCGCGGCCGCTCGGGGGCCGCACACCTTGCGCATGGCCCGGCTCGGCCGCGCTGGCGGGCGCCCCGGAGGAACAGCTCGCCACCCGCTCTGGGAAGAGGTCCTGGCTCTTTCCCAGCCGCCGGTGGGATCCTCGGCCTCTCACGCATATCCCTGTGTGTGTTATCCCCCAAAAGCCTTGCGGGTTTGCCGCCAGCGCTGCACAGGCGGGCCGTGCCCTGCTGATGGGGCAGCGCCTGGTGCCCAGTGGTGCAGAAGCCACGCCGGCTTGGGCGACCTTTGGCACCACCTGGATGGCTTTGCTGCTTCCTATGGAGGCTGGTGCTCCCTCCCAGCGCTGCAGTCGCATCCCAGCATCGGGGCTCTGCCTGCCTGTGGTCCCAGCCAGCAGCTGCCCCAGCACACCATGAGGATGGTCATCATCCCACTGCCGGTGCAGTGTTGGGAAGCCGGAGCCTTGCAGTGCCCCTTTGTCACCGTCAGCCTTGGAACAGCAGCCCTTCCTGCAGCGAAGCAGCATCTTTGTTACTCTGATCTTCAGAGTGTTTTTCACCCGGGGCTGGGCTGGTGCAGACGGGCAGGTGAGCGGCCCCGTGCTTGCTCCCCTTGGCTGCACCCGGGGACCATGGCTGAGGAAGCTGTCCTTTTCCAAATAAAACAGCCAGGATGAATTCAATAGGAAATAAGTTCCTTGCTTCTGAGTGAACTCGCCGTGGGTGGAGAAGAAGGAAATTAAACAATAGAAAAAACGTGCGGGGCTTGATACGGCAGGAAAATAAACCCCAACGTTGCTGGCCTCTTGGTGGGATCGCCGAGCATCTTCCCTTCACCAGTGGTGCTCCTTTGGGTAAAATTAATGAAGGCAAACCTCATGTTTCCTCATGCCCCTTTGTGCCTGGGGCATCCTTGTGTACATATGGGGAAGCCAGGACCTGCCAAAACCACCCATCAGGTTCACCTCAGCCAGCCTCCAGTATGTGCCGTGTCACCCCAGCAGCTGCAGTCGCCAAATTCCTCCCTTCCACCCTGGAGTCCATGGCACGGGACACAGATGCTGATGGGAAAGTTCACACACACAAAGCCTTTCCCACTTCCTGTGCCTTTGGGAAGGTGGTGGGTCTGGTGTTGTTGTATTTGAGTGGGAATGGAAAACCTATCCTAGCCAAACAGACTTTTCACTGAACGTTGTTTTGGGTTTTTTCCCCCCTCTGTGCGGCACTGTCAGTACTGTAGAACATGACACGCTTAATGTGCTGTTGGTGGTAATTTAAACAGAAGTTAAAGGATGCCTCAGTCAAAAACCAGGCTGGAATGAAGAGGGAATGATTAATATTTTCTTCAGTAGCATGTCATGGTGAAGTATGGCACAGGCAAATGTGTCCCTGATGCAGAGTGTCACCAGCACCACCTGCTCCTCTCCTTCTGCTGACTTTTATAAACAGGTTTGATTTTGGGGACGCCTCTTGGTGCTGGGCTGGGGACAAAGGGCTGTGGTCCCACTGATTATCCTGTCTTGAGAACTTCTGGTTGGGCACTGGAGATGGAGTTGCTCTCTTGGCTGTTCATGCTCTGGAGAAGGGTCCTGGAGGGTTTTGTTTAAAAGGAGTTTTTTTGTGGAATTCTGCCTTCTGGATGTACCTTAATGAGTTGTGGTTTCATTTTTGGTTGTTGAGGTAGAGTGTGCTAGAATGAGGTTAGGATTCAAGACAGAGAGAAGCAAGATACTAAGTACCTGTGTCTCGTGCCTGGTTCATGGCCTTGGAGGACAGGGGTTCCCAGTCCCTCTCACTGATGTTTCCAGCCCTTCCAACTTCAGGACCTCAGAGCTGCTCGTGGCTTCCTTGTGTATTTTTCACCAAGGTGGTGGCATCGCTTTGTGTGTTTTTACAACTGCTGTCATCACATGTGCTCTGGTGATGCTGGAACCTGAGGTGGGGGCAGAGGACCCGTGTGGAGGCAAAGTGTGATGCTGCTTTCTTGGGGACCACCCTACAAACCTCTAGGGGGCTGACAACTTGGTCCCCAGATGCCAATGGGAGATGGTTCCCCCCGCACTCCTCTCTGTGCCCATTCCCAGGTGTGGAGGAGCAAGGCAGCCCTCCTGCCGGGACCCCTGGAAGGGCTGGATGAGTCACACCGTGCGGACGCAGGGAGATGACAGCCTGTAGCTTATGATTCATGTTGTTTTCCTGCAAAAGCCACCGACTGTAATGGCAGAGCTTACAGAAGACGAATCAATATCGAGCTGTAAATTCCACAAGTGACTGCCGGCCAGCAGTGAGAGGGCCGGGGTTGGGAGTGCCTCAGTTCCCGCGTTCTCCCCAAAACCAGCAGGACTTTGCTGCAGCCCTCTGTCCCCAGGAAAGAGTTGGGATCCTCAGCAATACCTTCAGGTGGCATGAGCCTTCCTGGAGGGGTTTAGGAAGGTCAAGAGATCCCTAAAGGGGTGTCCCACGAGGAACTGCCCTAGTCTTCATGGTGGGAATGTCTGGACTTCAGCCCTGCTGTTGGTCTGGTCCAAAGCTGTGGAGATGGAGGTTTTCCATTTTCTGCCACTGAACCCATAATATCTTGGAAGTCTCATCACTGATGTAAAGCAGGAAAAAAGTGCTTTCTGTCTCTCTGGGTTTGGGCATGTTAAAGGTTGGATGTACGATGAGGGGTGTCCCACTCTGCTCTCTCCACCTCACAGGGAGATGAGCATCTCATTGTGTGGCTGTGAGTATGGTCTGGAAGGATGACAGCACGTGGGGTGTCTCTGCTCCTCAGGGTAGCCTACTGCTCTCTTGGCTCTGCCTCCCATGCCTTGGCCTCAGCAAAACCCAAATGCTACTTGTCAGCACCTCACCCAGTATCCCTTTCCTTCCCAACACCATCTGTATCTTCACAGTCTTGTCCAGCCCTGCAGCCTCAGGGCTTGGAGCCCTTAAAAAAACAGGACATGTTAAAAAGTGTTAATGATACGGCTGCAAACTGCTATCAATGCGGCTCAGGCCATTTTCAATCTCCTCCATCAGCCTTGATCCATCCCTTGCTGTGCTGGCGCATTGCTGGCCTCGTGGATTTATGTGGGATTGAGGCCAGGAGGGAAGAAGTCTGTGCGGGTACATGGAATGGGGATGATTTGCCTGATGGCTGGGTGGGGACATGGGAGCCCACCTGGATGGGGAATGTCCCAGGTGGAGAGGCCAGGAGCAGTGGGGTCCCCTGGCCCTGCTGGCTGGGGCCATGTGAAGCAGCAAATAGTATCAGTTGTTTTATCAGCTCTCACTGGCTGAAAGCGCAGCACAAGGATGGAGGTGCAGGTGGAGCATCAGAAGTTGGTTTCTTGAGCATTTGCTTTGCTTGAAGCTCCTGCAGTGGTGGAGAGGACAGGGCTGATGCTGTAGCCTGGGAGCAGGTAAACTAAAGCAACAGGCTTCCCTGGGGCATGCCACTTGGTTCCTGCAACGTCAGACATAGAGCTGGAAATGGGAGGCAAGAGGCAGCTCAGGCGCCAGCAGCCCCAGTGCTGTGCTTGCTGGGGGCAGGCATGGGCTTTGCCAGTGCTGTTTTAGGGGGTGAAAACAGCAAATCTAGCAAGTGTCTGCTGTGCTTTATGCCTGTTTCTGCTCCCCATGTTTCCTCTGGGCTGCTCAGCGGCCTCTGGTATGTTTTAAGGGTGACAAAGTTTGCATGCAGAGGTAATGTCTTTTATTAGCCTAACTAATACCTTTAGGAAAAAACAGATGTCCAAGAAATGCCTCCGCAGCCAAAATGTGTTGGTTTTTCCGACTGTGTCCATTGGTCTAATAAAAGATCTGACCTCCAGCCTGGCCGGGCTGTGACCTTGGAGAGTGCTGGCCCTGGAAGCGTCCTGCCTGTGTGTCAGCGTGTGCTGCTCAGCCCTTCCCAAAGGAGCTGCCACCCCAGGAGCTGTCACAGGAGCACACCCACGCCCACGGCGGGGACTGCTCTGGCTTCTCATTCAATACTGGCCGCAAGCACCCGGCCCTGCGGGTGCGTCGGGCCCCTGGCAGCGTCTGTCCTGGCAGACTGCGGGGAAGGGGAGGTCATCTGCAGCTCAGCAAAGCATTGGGGCATCAAGCAGGGTGGATATGGTCTGGCAGGAGCATCCAGGGAGCCCTTGGGAGGAAGGAGCAGCTCCATCCTTGCAGGGATGTCTCCGGAATGGGGGCCCTGGGTGCGTCGGTTGCTCTCCCTGAGCTGGTTCATACTGTGGTTTTATGGATGCTGCTTTGCAAAAGTGCTGCTTTGGGACTGGGTTGGCACTCGCAGGGCAGCCTGTGCTCCCCAGAACAGCTGGCAGGTCCTCTGTGGTGGGATGGATCTGCTTTTCTACCAACTTCAGGGTCTCCATAATGGGAAGCTGTTCAAGAAAACGAGGCAGCTGGCCCATCCTGCAGCACTGCCATGGCTGAGCAGGGGGAATTGCTGCTGCCCTGCAGCTCTCTGTGATCCAGGGTCACCCTCACACTCACGGCAGGATCAACATCTCTGCAGAGAAAGTCTGGCCAAGCAAAATGTCAGAGGCTGTAAAAGGTGGCGTCAGGGGGCTTTCAGTCCATGTTTTTTGGGTAGGAGTCCTCATGTGACCTTGCCAGTGAGAGTGCAGGCTGCTGCTCCATGAAATATAAAAATGCATGTGGGATTATTTTCCCTTCATCCTTTTTTTTTTTTTTTAAATACTTGGGATTTAGGCCCTGATTATCCAGAAAGGCTTCTGGGTGCTTGGAGAGCCACAGGAACCGACATGGCAAATTTGGAAGCAGGAAAACCCAATTCATTGAGTGAAATTCCCCCCCCTTGCAAACCCACTTAAAATTCATGGAGAGTTTTGTCAGTAAGAACCTGTTTCAATTAACAGACAAAAGAAACTCTCCTCGTTAAGCGCTTCTTTCAATTAAGGTTTGGGAGAATTCCCCCAGCTCCTCTCGGAGGCTGTTCCCAAGGATTCAAGGGCAAAAAATACCCCTGAGAAAGAGTCACCTGCGAAGGGCTCTGGCTCTTTTTGGGGATTGCAGCAGCACAACCCAAACCATAAGCTGGCTGTGTTGGGGTGTTGGGGTGTTTGGTTGGGATGGTCTCGGGGATCAGCAGTGCTGGGGCTTGGCTGCCCAGCCCTGCCATCCCTGGGGCATAGGAAAGCTAATGACTGCTGCTAATTGCTGGCCTAGTTTGTGGAGAAGGCTGATTTCATGTGGGTTTTGGGAGATGGAGAGGTGTTTTTCCAGATGAAGATGCTGAGAACAAAGAGGGTGGGAGCCGCTGGTGCCCCAGGAGCAGCAATGGGGTGACCTCTGCAGGGGGGTTCCTCACTGGTAGGGGCTGCAGCACCTTGGAGCTCGGAAGGGGGCTGGGAGATGGGTTTTGGCACAGGCAGGACCTGGGAATGTGGGCTTAAGATGTGAGGTTTGCTAGAACTAGTCTTAACAGCCCTGCCAGTTGTGTTTGCCCGCTGTTCTGCCATGCAAAAAGTTTTAATCATGCCGGTTTAAAATTTATTCAGACTTTTTCTCCCCTAAACATTCATCAAATACTTGCGGTGATTCACTGCGCGCCAGACCTTGCCTTTCCTTCCCTCTGCAGGGGACGAACCATTCTCGTGATTGCTTTTTTGGAAGAAAACCCGACAAACACATTACTTTTATCTTCTGCAGTAAAATCAAAGTGCTAACAGGGCTTCCTGGCTGAAAAAACCGCCTCTTCTAGAGCTGGACACTTTGGCTAAAAATAACTTTTTTAGAGTGAGAATCCTTGACCACTTTCGCTGGGCTCATCGCTCATATCAGTTTCTTTCCCACAGGAGCAGGCAGGTGGTGGGCAGACAGAGATGAAGGTTTATTTTCAGAGGGTGTTGAGGAGAAACTTGGTTCAGCAGCAGCAGTCCAGGTGGATGCTCCAACTGCTTGTTTCTGTCCAGGCTTTATAATTCAGATCTTACAAAAAGAGCTGAGAAAAAGGGAGGATTTTCCTGCTGAAGTCCTCCTGGGGTGGAAATGCTCCAGACCTTATAAATCACGGATGAGTTTTCCCAATATTCCCATGTGTTTGCTCCTATTCAGCCTGTACGTGAAGGGGAGAAGCCCGACTGGGTGGGTTTTGGGTGGGAGCAGCATTGGTGGCTGCCTGGCCTTTCCTGTCCAAAGTCAGCTGCCAGGCTGCCACTGTCCTTTAATTTTGCATCTTTTGGGCACTGGGGGAATGCTGCTGTCCTTTGGAAAGCAGACTGGGACTGTCCTCCCAACAGCAGGATGTTTTTCTCCCTGGCAGGTTGTAAATACTGTTTGCAAAGCGCTTAAGCACCCTGTGTAATCTACCATTAAGACGCTCCTTATCTGACATTGCAAAACCCCATGGGCAACCTTGGAGAGTAGGTGACCAGGACGAGCTCCTTTCTGTTCCTCTATGTCCTTCTGCATGTTTTCCCCTCTCTGCTCTCCATCCCTCTCCCTGCCCAGACATCCTGGTTTTGCCACCTGTCAGGAAGTGGCTGGATATCCATACAGCTCGTTCCTCTGTCCAAGTCTCCTGGGCCCATCCTAAAGGCTCATCACCCGGCCTGTCAGGACATGGGAAACTCCAGGAAAATCCCTTGATTTTGCAGTGGCTGAAGTTTTTGTGTCAGGTGCCTCTCCCTGGGCTGCTGTGGCTTCACAGGTCTGCTCTGATGCAGGGCTTCGGTTTCAGCTCTAGGAGCACCTTGGTGGGATCATCACCTTGCACCACAGTAAAGGAGATCATGTCCTTCTGACTGTGTCTCCTCTTGGCCAGTGGGTCTGGCTCTGGCTTGGGAGGGAGATGATGGGGACAGGGACACAGGGACAGGCTGTGGTCCTTTGCACCTTGTGATAGCCCTTTTCCCTCGCCTGTGCTTTCAACTCTCTGCAGATATCTCCAGTTGCAGCTGGTGTCGCTGCCATTCAGAGCTGATAAAGGCAGCAGTGCAGAGGTGGGTATTTAAAGGCCATTTTTTCACGGCAGTTACTTCTTAATTTTCAAAGCAAGCTCCCCTGTCTTGAGCTTGCAGTTGTCTCTTGAATAATGTGATAGCATTAATCTCCTCTCTAAGGGCGTGCTTAGCTCAGTGGTTTTAGATCTGTAGCCCTCTAAATATTACCAGTGAGTGAAGGGGATTCCCTCCAGAGGGAACTTAAACCTATTAATAATAATTTGGCCGCCTTTTGTGCATCTTTTAGAGGTAGTGCTGATTCCCAGGGCTGCAGGGAATGCTGGCAAAGGTGCATGAGGTGTGGAAAAGACAGGAGTGGAAATGACAGGCAGTGGGGTGGGATGAGCACGGTTTCCTTGCTGGGGGCCTGGGTCCCAGACTGGCCGAATTTAGACCTTTTGCCTTCAAATGTGCAAGTGGGAGATGAAGCAGATGTGCTGGTGGGGCTGCATTCCGTGCAGTGGTTGGATATGGGAAGGGAAGTGCTGGAGTGATTGCAAATCACTGAGCTGTGCGATGCAATTTAGAATCCTGCCTCTAAATGCTCCTCCATCCATGCTTAACCCCTGGGTCTGGCTTACATGGAGAAATGGAGCTGGCACGGTGGTCACCTGGAGATTACCCAGAGGTGGTGGGTCTCTCCCTGTGATGATGAGGGGTGCCGGCAGGAGAGGAGCAGAATGACCCATCTGGCTGCGGTGTTTAGGATGTGGCTTCATCTCTGTGGGTTGATTGTTGGAGGTTTGTGAGCTACTGGAGTCAAGGATTGGGGCTCTTTCACAAAGTCTTGGAGTGTCTTCTCCCTGAAGGTAGATTCCTGATTCCCCCTTATACCTGTTTCCAAAGTGGTGCAAGGGAAATGTGTGAGCAATTTCTTGCTGTGTCACACCTGTAGTTTTCAGCTCACCTCCCGTCCCTGGGCAGTGGGACTGGGACAGTTGATTTATTTGACAGTCGGGACTTACGAACTGCCTGATCTTCATTGCTTGCACCTGCAGCAAGATCTATTCCACCCCCCAATAAATCAAACCCTGCTGTGGTTGTCTGCTGGAACCACTGACCCTTCCCTCTCCTCCGGATCTGCTTGCACTTCCTTGCTTGTATTTGATCCTCCCATTGCATCCCTGCGAAATCTCAGAGGAGGTTAAAGGAAGAGCGCTGCAAGCTGCTAATGGAGATGATTTCATTCCCTCTCCTCTCCTTCAGTGCCCCTCTGGCTTTCTGGGGTGCAGTGTTACCCCAGGGAGTGTTTGTGGCAAATAACTCTGGGCAGGGGGAAACCGCAGTCCCCAAACTGCGCTGGGGGGTGGATTTCGAAACGCTTTCCACCATTTTCCTCTTCCTCCTGCAGCTCTCTTAGATTTGAAGTGCTGCTGTTAAAGGGCTTCCCTGTCCACTGGTTGCACTCCCTGCCTGTCCTGGGGTCGGATCCGTCTCTGCAGGGTGCTCTGGGCTCCCAGCCACGCTGGGAAGCTGCTCGGATGCTGATTGTGTTTGTCAGGGCAGCCAGATTAAGAGCACTGTGGCTAAGTCTCCTTGCTGAGCCTCCTCTCCAGTGGAGCCTGCACTGTCGTGGCGCTCAGAAACCCACCAGAAAAGAGCATTTTCCAGGGCTCTTTCTACAAAGGTCCTCGACGTGTGGCTGTGGCTGAGCACCCACCTGGGTAATGGGAGCCTGCCAGCACCGTACGGTGTTTCTGGGGGCTTGAGGTCTTGTGTGTGGGACTCAGACTGACATTTCCAGCCTTTTAAATAACCACTTTGGCTTTAAAAGGCACCTGAGCAGCTTCTAAAAATCAGGTTAAAAAGAAGTTTGACCCTGGCTGTCACCTTGCCAGCTCTTCTGGTTTTTTTCTATTTTACCATCGTGTTTCCCTTTTGTTTTAGGAAAGCTGTTGGTCTCAAGGACTTGTTTTGCGCCCTTGGACCTAGACCTGCTTCCTTCTCTGGCGGGGAGCTGTCAGCTTTCCCACACTACCAGGGATGCACAGGGCTTTGCTGGGCAGAGTGCACCCACTCGTATGGGGAAAGCATCCCCACCCTGCAGCATCACCCCAAACCCCTGAGCATCCTCCCCGTGGAGGGTTTGCTCCAGCAGTGAACCGGCGGGGCAGGATTCCTGCCTGCTTTGTGCCACGCTGGCGGGTGCGTGGGGCGTGGTGCTGCCTGCCCCAGTCCCAACTCACACCTGCCCGCTCCGGGGGTCCGGCCCTGGCCCCCTGCCCACTCCGGGGGTCCGGCCCTGGCCCCCTGCCCGCTCCAGGGGTCCGGCCCTGGCCCCCTGCCCAGGCAGGCTTTGACGTGGCAGCCTGCGGAGAGTCAGCCGGCGTCTGCCCAGAGATGCTGTCTCCAAAGCCTGGTCATTAAGTACTGTAATTAAAAGCTCTTAGAAGAGGATGGACTAATGAAGCGCCCTTGGAAATGGCAGGTGATGTAGTTGCAGAGCCCTGTTCCCTGTCTCATGGAGGGTGGTGCAAGGATGGACAAACAGTCCTGCCCATCAGCCGCCGGCTCCAGAGCTTGGCATCACACCCACTGCTTCCACTTGCCCACCCATCACCGTGGGAATGTGGCTGCCAGGACTCACTGCTCCTGGCAGGTGAAAGAAACAGAGAGTGAGCAGGATGGCATGGCCAGGGTGCTGGATAATGCAGTCCCATCTTTTCCCATCCCTAGGCAGGTACCTCCCTCTGGACAGGCACATCCCTAAAATCAACATCTCCACGTGCTTCTCCTCTTTGGTTCTGGACAAGCACTCTGCTCTAAAATCCTGTTAGGCTGTTTGCCTGGGATTGCTGAAGGTCCAGCCCCACTGGAGGGGAGAAAGGAGTGAGGTGAGACAGGCAGGGCACACCTTGAGGGGCTGAGAGCGAAGGTGCATCCTCTCTTGGTTCTGCCTTGAGATCATCCATGTGGACAAAAATGAATTACAAATCAATAAACGCAAGTGCTCTGCCATGCCCAGCACAGACAGCAAGGGGAGGTTGCTGATGGGTGGTGGAAATAGTGAAGGAAAAGATGCTGGATGGAGACTGGCTACTGGTGGCACCTACAGGCGCCTGGCTGAAGCAGTGCTATGCCAGGATGGTTGGGAAGCAGTGTCTGGGGCAGGATTCGCTGCAGGGAAGGGCAGGGATGACAGGATTACCCTGCCAAGCCCCAGCCTGTAATCCACAGTACCGCTCAGCTGGCCACATTTAATCCTATTAGGAGTCTGGCCGGTGTCGGCTGGGAGGGTGCTCAGTCACGGAGCTGGCAGGGCACAGGGAGCTTTCCCTGGGAGAAGCAGGGACTTCTGCCCTTGTCCCCAACACTGGTGGTGAGTCCGGGGCAGGGCCGTGAGCCACCATGCCAGCAATTTTTTTTTCCTTAACCACACTGGCTGCATCTGTGTGTCACCGAGGTGGCTTCGCCTCCCAGCACACAGTGCCATCCTTTTTTCAAACGGGCCTCTCACGTGGAGGGCAAAAATGTTCCCAAGGTCTCTTTGGCTCCACATGGACGCTCCCTCATGCCCCTCTCAGTGACCTTGGCTGGCAGCTCCTGGCTCAGCCTTGAGCTGCCCCTCTGGCCGGCTGCCCATGTCCCTGCCTGCCAGCCAGGCTGGGCGATGGGGGGCTCAACACGCCCGCACCATTCTTGACACAGCCTGGCTTCCAGTGGGCAAACAGGAGTGGGGCTGTTTCTCCACCTGCTTGAGGGGACTCACGGCGGGCCGGGGGCTCCCCTCCCCAGCACCTGGTGATGCTGCTGCTCTCCAGGCTCACCCCGCAGCCGGGTCCCCGGGACACGCGTGCGCCCTGCGCTCCTGCCACATCCCCGGCACTGCTGGGACCTCACGGCGTTCTTGTGGCAAGCCCTGGCAGACCGGCGGGCTTGTCAAGGGATCTGCTGGGCCGTCGTGCTGGCAGAAATAACAGCATCAGCGTTGGTGCTCTCCTTGCCCTCACATCCCACCTCCGTCTCACAGGGCGCCGTGTGGAGCCGAGGAACCAGGGAGCTGCCATGGCCACATTTCCACCACTTGCCATGCCCAGGCCACCCACTGCCCCCTCGCCCCACTGAGCCCATGGGGCTGCTGCTGCTGCCACCACTGCCATAGCCACAGGAATTTCGGCTCAGCAAGGGGACTCTCGGTGCCTCTGCCATGGTGACATGAAGCTGACAGCGAGGGACGCCCAACTGCTGGAGGGGGGAGAGCCTGCACAGTCGGCCTGCTAGTATTTTAATTTATTAGTAGTATTCAATTTTATTTTACCTAATTTTGTTTTGGTTGGTTGGTTGCTTCTTCCCCTCCCCGGGGCTCCTGAGGGGAGGGGGCGGGCAGGGGAGAGGGGCCCCACCTCGCCCAGCGGATGCAAGGATGACTGTGCTGGCCAGGGCCCGGCGGGGTGTCTGGCAGCTCTCTCCGCAGGTGGTGTTGCTCCTGCTCTTTGCCTTCTGCCTGCTCAGTGTTTTCATCTCTGCGTATTATTTATATGGGTGGAAAAGGGGCTTGGAGCCCTCTGGGGACGTGGCAGGGCCGGACTGTGACGAGCCCAAGGTCGCCCCTTCCCGTTTGCTGCCACTGAAGACCATCAAGGTGGTCGACTCCTCCCGCACGGATCCCTTGGTGCTGGTCTTCGTGGAGAGCCTCTACTCCCAGCTGGGCCAGGAGATCGTGGCCATTCTGGAGTCAAGTCGCTTCAAATACAGGACAGAGATTGCCCCGGGGAAGGGGGACATGCCAACGCTGACCGACAAGGACCGGGGACGCTTTGCTCTCATCATCTACGAGAACATCCTCAAGTATGTCAACCTGGACGCCTGGAACCGGGAGCTGCTGGACAAGTACTGTGTGGAGTATGGCGTGGGCATCATCGGCTTCTTCAAGGTAAGGGGGTATACAGGGCAAGCTGAGAGCCCCACGGCCAGGCCAGATTTGAGCAGGGAGGCTCTGGGATCCTCCTGCCCCACAGGGATTTGGTCTTCTCCATGCCTTCTCTAAGTAGCCTGAATTGGTGTGGAGCTGTGCTGCAACCTGGCACAGGGCACAGACTTTTAGCAGATGGCACCATCTTAGCCCTCTCCCTGTGGAGGGGCTGTGTGGCCTCTGGGTGTTTTGGGGGTAAAAATACACTTCTAGGATCAGTCCAGTTGCTTTTAGCATCCCTGTTTCCCAGCACTGACCCTTGATAGGGTTTTCCACAAGTATGAGCAGGTATTTTGCTCAGCAGGCTTTCTGCTGCCCAGGGCTCCCAGCCTTGGGGCACTTTGGGCAGACATGAGCAGGATTGAGTGTGTGAGAGGCACAAGGGCTCTGGAGGGGAAGGGGAGGACCCAGCACCCAAATCTCCAAGGGTGGTGAGCTGCTTCCTCCGTTGCTGTGGCTGTTGGTGTCCCCAGTGAGCCCTTACCTTGTGCCCAGCGTCCCATCTCCTCTAGCCTCCATTTTCCTCACACAGGCAAATGAGAACAGCCTGCTGAGTGCCCAACTGAAGGGCTTCCCCCTCTTCCTCCACTCCAACCTGGCGCTGAAGGACTGCAGCATCAACCCCAAGTCGCCCCTGCTCTACATCACGCGCCCCAGCGAGGTGGAGAAGGGTGTTCTCCCTGGGGAGGACTGGACCGTCTTCCAGTCCAACCACTCCACCTACGAGCCGGTCCTCCTGGCCAAGACCAAGTCAGCAGAGTCCATCCCACACATGAGCGTGGACGCCGCGCTGCACACCACCGTGATGCAGGACTTGGGCCTCCATGACGGCATCCAGAGGGTGCTGTTTGGCAACAACCTCAACTTCTGGCTGCACAAGTTGGTCTTTGTGGACTCTGTCTCCTTCCTGACGGGCAAGAGGCTCTCCCTGCCCCTCGACCGCTACATCCTGGTGGACATCGATGACATCTTTGTGGGCAAGGAGGGCACACGCATGAAAGTGGAAGATGTTAAGGTGCAGCTGTGCTGTCCTGGCTGGGTGGGCAGGGGATGCATGGGGCTGGACACTTGTGCTTCCTCGGGGATGCCCCAGAGATGGGCGTTCCGGTCCCCAGAGCATCCTCTGCCCTCCTGGGAGCCCCTCTGTGAAGCTCTCAGGGACATGGGTCCTCGCCCTGGTGTGGCAGCCATCCCTGAGGCCACATGCTGAGGACACCTTGCTTTCTCTCCCCTTCTCTCAGGCACTGTTCGACACACAGAACGAGCTGCGTACCCACATCCCGAACTTCACCTTCAACCTGGGATACTCAGGGAAATTCTTCCACACAGGTGAGGAGGGCGAGGGCATCTCTTTTCCTGGGGGTGCCGTACAGCTGGTGTTGGGGCACCAACTGGTACTCAAAGAGGTTGATATTGGGGCTGCCAGGAGGGTTCTCAGACATCCCACCCTGTTCTCCCACCACCTTCACTGAGAGTCACCAAGAGAGGCTCCCCCTTCATCTGCCCTGGCTGCTCACAGGCTCTCCGTGCTCTGTGGTGACAGCGGGTGTCGTATCCGCAGGTACCGATGCTGAGGATGAAGGCGATGACCTGTTGCTGTCCTACGTGAAGGAGTTCTGGTGGTTCCCCCACATGTGGAGCCACATGCAGCCTCACCTCTTCCACAACCAGTCGGTTCTCGCTGAGCAGATGACCTTAAACAAGAAATTCGCTGTCGTGAGTAAGATGCCGCCGGTAGGGGTGTTTGTGGTGGGGGGACGAGAGGAGAAAGGAGGGCAAAGAGGATTCTCAGGGGACTGGGTGACATTAAGTCATGTCCCCCATGTTGCAGCTGGCTGGTAAATCCAGTTATACACTAGTACCTGGAGCAAAAGAATTTTTCTGTACCAGCCAGCTTGCTGCTTTGGCAGTGAGCTGCCCCAGTGCCTGTTCAAGGGAACACCCTGTCTGTGCACTGCAACTGTGCCTGCCTGGCCCAGTACCATGGGGGTACAGAGGTCCAGTCCAGGGAGATGCTCAGCCTGGCACCCTAGGATGCTGTGCTGGATGATGATATGGGATCCTGGGGCAGTGGCTGTGCCAGGAGGCTCCAGCTGATGGAAACTCCCTCTGCAGGCTGAGCTGCTGGGGACGTGTTGGGTTTATAAAGGCAGGCTGTGCCCTACAGCTTGGTCAGGGGTTGTTTGTGCGCTTGGTCTGTCCTTTGTGTGGCACTGACAAAGCCAGCACTGACACCAGAGTGTGCTGTGACTGACTGGGAGCTGTCTTGAATCCAAGCAAGTAAAGCCAGACTCTAATAATGACTGCATCCTATGGCCTAAGAGAGGGATCTTCAGACTAACTTGAATCCATTGTCTGATAATTAGATGTGCTTAATTAGAGAGACACCAGACCACCTCTACTTGTGATAGGCAGTTGTCCTGCTCAGAGTTTCCAGGCTCTTTGAAATCTACTGATATAAACCAATTTGCAGTCCTGTATAGCTCTATTTCCTTGTTCTCTACAAGAAGAGCTTTGCTGTTGCTGTTCTGTGGGTGACAGCAGAAGACAGGGATGAGGATGGTCTGAGTGAAGCATGTCTGCTCCTGTGCTCCGTTTTATGGAGACAGCCAGGCTTTGGGGAGGATGCACAGCCCTGCCCCGGTTGCACTGCAGAGGCACAACTAGACAATTTGTAGCTGGGAATGAGCAGTCCTTTGCAGAGAAATTGGTTTGGGATGTTGTGATTTTGGAGTCTCCAGAGTCCCCCACTCCCCACTCTCTTCCCTGCAGGAGCATGGCATCCCCACTGACATGGGGTACGCCGTGGCCCCGCACCACTCGGGCGTGTACCCTGTCCATGTGCAGCTGTACGAAGCGTGGAAGCAGGTTTGGTCCATCAAAGTGACGAGCACGGAGGAGTATCCGCACCTGAAACCCGCTCGTTATCGCCGCGGCTTCATCCACAATGGCATCATGGTGAGTGGCCTGCCTTTGTCTCTGGTGCTTCTCTTCTCTGTCTCTCCACCAAAATCCAGGACCTTGGCAGGCGGCTTCTGGGCAGCTTCGATTTGAGGAGGCTGTGCCTGTGCCCCCTGCTCATCCTGCATGGGAGAGCCTTGTGTGAGGACAATTCTTGGCTTTTATTTCTGTCCACAGTCTCCCTTCTGTTATATGGGTTCAGGCTGAGGGTGGTGAGGGGCAGTAGAACTGATGCTGACCTCCAAAGGGTTGAGGATCTCCTTTTTATTGGGAAGGGAAGGGGACCCAGCTCTGGAAGCCTGGAGGAGGCCGTGTGGCCATTTCATTGCTCTGGCTTCTCCGCTTGCTCCATCTGTATCTTTTTGCTGCCCCAGGTACTCCCCCGGCAAACGTGCGGCCTCTTCACACACACCATCTTCTACAACGAATACCCCGGTGGCTCCAGTGAGTTGGACAAAATCATCAACGGGGGTGAACTGTTCCTGACTGTGCTCCTCAACCCTGTGAGTACTGCCCGGGGACAGACAGACGGACAGGCATCTTGCAGAGCTGTCCCAGCAGTGCTGTGGGAGAAGTCCTCGATGTCCTCAGCCAGGGTCAGAACCAGCTGCGTGGGATGACTTCTGGGTGAGGTTCTGCTAACCCCTGCTCTGTCCTCTCCACTTCAGATCAGCATCTTCATGACCCATCTGTCCAACTATGGCAACGACCGCCTGGGCTTGTACACCTTCAAGCACCTGGTCCGCTTCCTTAACTCCTGGACCAACTTGAAGCTGCAGACGTTGCCCCCTGTGCAGCTGGCACAGAAATACTTCCAGATCTTTTCTGAAGAGAAGGACCCATTGTGGCAGGTACCCCCCATGCCTTGAGTGGGTGGAGTGGCCCTGTTTGTTGTGCTGGGAGAGGACAGCTGGCCCTGCTCTGAGCAGGAGGTTGGACTAGATTACCTCCTCAGGTAGTTTCCAACCTGGATTTGCCTCTGATTCCCTGGGTAAGCAGTGGTTTTTCACCTCTCTTTGGTTCTGTGGGCAGTGCCAGGAAGGAGTTTGCCCCCTGGACCTGGAGATAAGCCCAGTCTTTGTCCTGCCTTGAGCAGTGTGGCCTCCCTGTGTGTCTGCTCAGGCTGGGAGGCTGAGCACTGGTGTGCAGTCTCATCCAGGTTGCCCTGTCTCTGATTCCCCACCCTGTGTTTCAGGATCCCTGTGAAGACAAACGGCACAAAGACATTTGGTCCAAAGAAAAGACCTGTGACCGATTCCCAAAGCTTCTCATCATTGGGCCTCAAAAAACAGGTGCTTCCCTTCACCCTTGGTGCCATGAGCATTCCGGGAGGCTTGACAGGACTCCCCACACCCCCAAATATCTTTTCTCAGCCCTCCTGCCCTGAAGCAGAGCTTGGAGGGAGGTTTGGCCTAAGTCAGCTCCTGCTTTCTGTCTGTCTGAAGGAACAACTGCCCTTTATCTCTTCCTGGGGATGCACCCAGACCTGAGCAGCAACTACCCCAGCTCAGAGACCTTTGAGGAGATACAATTCTTCAATGGACACAACTATCACAAGGGCATCGACTGGTGGGTGTCTGTGCTGTGGGGGCTGAGCTGGGCGGGAATGAGAGCAGTGGTGCTGTGGGGTGTCCCATCTGAGTGTCTGAGATGTCACATGCAAGCGGCATGCTGGGCACATCTCGTGGTGCCTGTGTGCCTGCCTCACACTGTGCCTCCCCCAGGTACATGGAGTTCTTCCCCATCCCTTCCAACACCACCTCTGACTTCTACTTTGAGAAAAGTGCCAACTACTTTGACTCTGAAGTGGCTCCCCGGCGAGCTGCAGCCCTGCTGTCCAAGGCCAAAGTCATCACCATCCTCATCAACCCTGCAGATCGAGCCTACTCCTGGTATCAGGTGAGCCTCTGCCTCCCCTCCAGATCGGGCAGTCCCATGGGACAGTGGGCAGGGGGCTTTGTTTAGGATGTGAGGTGTCAATTGATGCAGCACTTGTTGGCTGAATATGTTGCATGAGGACACGTCGTGGGGGTCTGGGAGCCACTGCACCTTGTGGGGAGCCCAGGATTTGCGTTACCCCAGGAACAAACCTGCCTTACTCCTGTCTGACAGCACCAGCGAGCTCACGACGACCCGGTCGCCCTGAAATTCACCTTCCACGAGGTGATCACGGCAGGACCCGAGGCTGCTCCGAAGCTCCGGACCCTGCAGAACCGCTGCCTGGTGCCGGGCTGGTACGCCACCCACATCGAGCGCTGGCTGAACAGCTACCATGCCAACCAGGTAGGGATGGGAGCACCCCATTCCTAGAGGCAGCACCTGGGGAGAGCCCTCAGCCAAGTGAGGATATGGGGGGAAGAGAGCTTGGATCCAAGGTCCACTGTGGGGCTGCTCCCATGGGAGCTGCTTTTCTACACCCTGAAAACCATGGAGGGAAGAGCGAAAGGACTTAGAGAAAGGGCAGTGGGCAGATGCTGTGCAAGAAGGGAGCCCTTGCAGCGTGAGGCTGGTAACGAACAACACACAAAGATGTCGTTGTGTGGGTTGTCACAGCAGGGTTGAAAGGAAGCTTGGGGAGGAGTGCTGTGGGTGACTGCAGGGTCACCCAACACTTGCCTGCACACTTGTCCACAGACTCTCTCGGGACTGCCCTGTCTGATGTCACCACAGCATCGAACAGCACAAAAATAGCAGGTGAAGCTGGCCATGGTTCAAGCTACCTGCAGGGAAGATGGGAGCTGGATGCCAGCCCGGCTGTGACCTGCACAGTGCAGCACCGCTGGGGCATATGGGATCAATCCCTGAATGATTTTTCCACTGTCGATTAACCTTATAAAGTCTATTAGTTGTCTGCTGCTGGCATAATTGCTGTGTTGCAATCCCATCTGGCCATGGGTCAGGCAGCCTGGAGCCAAAGCTCTGATGTTGTCCTGGATGGGTCCTGGTCCTGGCTTTTAGTTGCATTTCGTTTTCCACCATCCTGTGTAAGGGACCAGTGGGGCACACTGGCAGTCAGTGGGAGCCCCTGGGCAGGCTGGTGGCAGATTTGGCTCCGAGATGACTGACGGTGTGGCAAGGATGTGTTTGTGCCCCAGGGAAGCAGGATTGGGAGCCAGTGGCATCTGACCACCCTGCCTTGCTCCTTCCAGATCCTGGTGCTGGATGGCAAGCTGCTCCGAACAGAACCCGCCAAAGTGATGGAGACGGTCCAGAAATTCCTTGGTGTGACCAACTTCATTGATTACCACAAGACCCTAGCGTGAGTCCTTCCCTGAACTTCTCCTTCCTCCACCCTGCCTTTGTTCCCATCCAGCGGGTTTCCCTGGGGGCACCCAGCAGTGTCCCAGGGCAGTCCCCAGTCCTGGGGTTCTCCACAGAGCTGCTGCTGGTTTTGATGAGGCCAGGCTTTCCCCTGAAGCTCAGCCAGACACCACAGTGGGGTCACTTCAGACAGCCCAAGAGCAGCTCTGAGCTCCTGGAGCAGAATTCAGGGGTGCATTTGTGACACAGATGATGGTGTTGAGCCCTGGCATTCCACCTCCTTGTGAAGGCATGAGAGCAGCTCTTGCTGCTGGCCATGTGGCAACTCTGCAGGTGTCACCTTGCTCTGAGCCTTCCAGGCATTACACCCTACCATGGGAAGCAGGAGCCTCCAGAGCTCCTAGAAAAGTAATAATTTACCTCTGAAAATAACCATGTACCTCTGCCAGGGCTTAGTTATGTGGCCACTCTGCGTCTACACCCAGGTGCCATGGGGCACTTGAGGGCATCCAGGGACAAAGGTGCCACAGGAAATAGTAACCCCAGGTAGACCCCATGCTCCTTCAGCAGGGTGATGTGGTGGCCAATGAGCCTTGGTGGGCTGCTTATTGCATAGCTGCGGAGGGAACCTGTTGTGCCAGGGGGCTGATAAGATGCCAGCTGTGCTGTGGATTCCAGAGGTGGAGAAGTGCCCTGTGCAGGGCTGGGCAGCAGCAGGGCTTGCTGGGCAGGGTGCCTGCCTGCGGAAGGTGTGGCAAGAGGGGTGAGACAGAGCTCTCACTTTGCAGGTTTGACCCAAAAAAAGGATTCTGGTGTCAGCTTCTGGATGGAGGGAAAACGAAATGCTTGGGAAAGAGCAAAGGGAGGAAGTACCCTGAGATGGATTCAGATGTGAGTATGCAGAAAGCCTCCTGGGATGGTCCTGAGCAGGACTGGGGGCTGTGCCAGGGTGGTGGACTTGGGGCTTCTCCCTCTGACCCTCCTCTTTGTTCTCCCATTGCAGTCGCGCGCCTTCCTGCGGGACTATTACAGGGACCATAACATAGAGCTCTCCAAGCTCCTGTACAAAATGGGGCAGACACTGCCCACATGGCTGCGGGAGGAGCTGCAGAGCACCAGGTAGCTGCTGCCTGTCGCCCCCAGCAATACCTGAGCGGGGCTGACCCTGCTCCGGCGGGACCTTCTCAGCAATACCCAGCCGTGGCCTTGGAGGGGACCCACGGGAACGTGCAGCATCTCCAGAGGCTTGGAGGGGACCCCCAGGAGCATATGGCTGTACCAGAGGGGCTTGGAGGGGACCCCAGGAATGTGCAGCTGCCTGAGCAGCAGTTCAACTCTGCAGTCCCTGTGCTGTCACCTCTCCTCCTTCTCCCCACCTGTGTTTCTTTCATTTGAGTTTTCCTTTATAATTCCTGATCCCTTCCTGCCCTGTTCTGACACAGAGAAGTGTCACAAATTCACCCTTTCTCTGCCCAAAACGGGCTCCAGCTGCCCTGAGCCTGAGGGCAGCAGCAGAGCTGTTCCTCACCGCCTGGTCCAAGGGCAGAGGAGCCGTTCTGGGTGCCCTTGGGGGAGACTTTGTGGAGCTGGAGCAGAGCAATGGAGCTGGTGGAGACCCAAATCACAGGAACCCAGAGCTGCTCCTGCCATCAGCCCTATGGCAGGAAACGCAAGAGTTTGTAGGATTCCTTCAACATCTACTTGGAAATGCTGCAATTAATGTGCATTTTTATTTCAAAGACTCAGGCACAATTTCTTTTGTCATCTCTGTTAATTTTCAAGCTCCTCAGCATCCAGCTCCCCCTTCATGGGCAGCATGGTGGGACTGCAGCCTAGCAGGAGAAGGGTCTGGTGTGCTGGTCTGGGCGTACTGGACCCAGTATGCTGCTCCCAGTATGCTCCTGACCCCCAAGCCCACCCTGCAACCTTGTACACATGTGGTGTTTCCTGTGGTAAAGCCGAGTGGTGCCCGGCATCCCCTGGCACAAGGAGAGCTCGGGGACAGAACAGACATTGGGATAAGAGCAATCAGAAGGATTCTGAGAACTTCAAACCTCTTGAATATTAAAAATGAAAGTATTTTAATAATGTTTGGGTTTAGGAGGGCGGGGGGAGGAGGGTTGGTTTGGTTCCCATTTTGCAGGGGGGTGTTCTTCTTCAGTGCCAGAATTTGTACCTAAACCCCAAGGGTTTTACGTGGTCTCTTTGGTTGTTACACGTGGCATGGACAAAGGTCGGTGGGGAAACGGGACGGTTTCCCAGTGGGAGACACATCTTTATACCAGTGGTGCCGTACAGAGCTACAGCCCCTCCCTGCTCTCCCACGCCTTGGGATTTGCTGGCTGGCGAGGCTGAGCCATCACGGGTTTACCGGGATAAGGGCCCAAATTTCCCCTTGGATGGAGCTGCTCCACAGGATGCAGGATGGCAGCAGTTCCTGACAGAGGTGGGTGCAGTGCCCACGATGCCATCCTTGCCAGGGGTGACAAGATGTTTCGCCATGGATGACAGAGGGGCCCTGCTGGACCCAGTTGTTTCAGCAGGAGCCCCTGTAGCCGTAGGGGGCTGCACCTCCTGCTGCCCCTCTGTGGAGCTGTGTTGGGAGAGGCTCCAGGCACTGGTGTGAGGTCCTGTTGAACCAACTGCTAATAAATGGGGGGCTCTGGTTTTACTTGCTGGTTGTTGCCTGTGTCTCTCATCACTGGCACGATCTGGTCCTGTCCCTGGGGGTCCTGGCTGCCTTTGGGCCCATCTTTGGGGGGGTTTGGGAAGGGGATGTGTGGGAGCAGCCCTCCATGCACGAGGTGGCAGCAGCTGTCTAGTCGTGGATCCATCCAGGCTGCGCAGTGCCCACAGCCTCCTCTTCCCGGGACAGCGTCCAGCCCCGACTGCCTGAGCACTGGGGCAGGAGTTTGGGGGGCTGGGGGATCCCTGCGGACCTTTCCCCCCTGCCCCATTATCCAGTCCTGCCTGCCTGAGCCTGCCTGCCCGTCTGCTCCCTCCCCACTGCCTTCCGCCGCCCAGCCCCTGCGAAGTGCTGGAGGAAACGAAGACAGAGCCTAATTAATCCCAGACGGGTTTGTTTGAACCTGTCGGAGTGACAAATGATGTGCGGTGCCGCAGGAGCCGCCGGATGGAGGAGAGGGGGCTGCAAGGGGAGAGCAGGGGGCTGCCAGCACCATGGAACTGCCTGCCTGGACAAGGAGGCTGTTAATTCCTGGCCATGCTGGACTAAGACCAGTGCACCCACCTCGGTTCCCCTCCTGGTGTCCCCAGGCCCAAGAGGGAGCAGTGGGGCTGTGTCTGGGACTGGCCCTGTCGTCCCTATCCAGCTCGGGTGATGTGCAAGGAAACCCCCATCTTGTCTCTGGGCTGCCCCAGGTGGGTGCAGCTGCTGCCCAGCATAGCCCTGAGTTAATTGTTTGTTAATTAACAGGGCCAGAAGCACAGCACAGCCTCCATGCCATGCCCGGGAGGATGATGAGGTCTTTGCCCTCCCACGGCAGCAGGAGAGCCATGGGGAAGGGAGGATCCATCCCCCTTGCCTGTTGCCTGCCTTGGCACCAGTGATGTTTTCTAGGTTCTGCCAAAAATGTGCAAAGTTGATGAAATATGTGCTGGGCTGGACAAGGGCCAGGGCTGGGCAGCTGCGGCCAGCAGGACCCCAAAACATCCCCTCTCAGGGCTCCAACCCTCCACGCCCCTGTGCTTCTCCTCCACTGTGCTGGCCCTGCTCTGGGGCTCCATGCTGCAGCCTTGTCCTGCAGCCTCTTATTGGAGACCCCAAGGCACCTCCTGCCCCGCTCTGAGCCCCCGGGGGCTGTGAGGGGCAGTGGGTGCCAGTCAGAAGCCTCCTGGGGGTCCCAGAGGGCACAGGGCTGAGCCGAGGTTGCTCCAAGCCCTTGCAGTTCCTGCCCGCAGACGGGGCTGTGGTGGCCACAGTGAGGACTGACTTTCCAGCCCACAAACTGCTGCAGAGTTGAGTCCATCCCCGATGGCTGCTTTCTGCACTGTGATTTATCCTGCAGCGTGCCCTGACATGTCCTGTATCCTCATCCAGACACATCCCAAATCCATGCCCCAACAGGTCCTACGTCCTCCTGGCTGTTGGGGATGTGCTGGTGAATCCCTGCTGGAAATGGCTACAGGAAGAATGTGGACCCCAAAAGTGCCCAGGCCGTTCTTGGTGCAGGGTCAGGCAGTGCTGGTCGTGCCACAGCCCTCTGGGCTGGCAGGAGGGATGTGGGTAGGAGGGATGGGGGAATGAGGGATGTGGGCAGGAGGGATGCGGGAATGAGGGATGCGGGCAGGAAGGAGGCAAGGAGGGATGCTGGCAAGGAGGGATACAGGCAGGAGGAATGCTGGCAAGGAGGGATGCTGGCAAGGAGGGATACAGGCAGGAGGGATGCTGGCAAGGAGGGATGCTGACTACAGGGTGGAGGGCTCGATTGGCTGGGCCCAGGTGACTTGTTATGGGATGCATCACTGAATGCTGGCAGCCTCTGATCCCCTTCCCTGTCCCTAGCACAGCTGCACAGGACAGGGCCCAGATCCTCCCCCTCGGGTGCTTCAGTTGATTTAAGACGTCCATCCCTGGGCAGGAGGGGTTGGAGAGGGGTTTTGCACAATGTGCAGCCAGGGAATGAGGTGGCAGTGCCAGCAGTTGGGGTGCCCGTACACCCCAGCTGGCTCCTCCTGCCCTGCCAGCCGTGCCCTGTTTCCATCCAGGTGCTGGGATGCAAACCCACGCAGAGGGACACTGTGCCTCCTATCATCTGCTGAGCAGAGTGGGTGGTGGGACAAGAGAGAAACCTTTTGGATGACTTGGAAGCCATCTCCCGTGTTGGCTTCCCAAAGCAGACGTAGGTGGGGTTGCTCAGCAGTTTATGGGTGGGATGGGCTCCTCCTCCAAGCACTCTGTGCTCTGTCCAGCCTTCACAAGTTTGACATTTAAATCAAGCTTTACAAAGAGAAATTAGAATTATTTCAATCAAAAAGTGTCAATAGCATGGATTTATGTTGGAGAAATCACACTGTCACCCCCACCTCCCATCTGTGTAACCACCTCCCATCTCTGCTCCTCCAGAGAGGCACATGGAAGGACCAGAGTCCAGCAGGCACTAGCCCGTCCAAGACCTCTGCTCTGCAACCCATCGAGGAGTCAGGACGGGCCATGGAAACTGCTCTCTCACAGAGGGCTCCCTCATGTGGTGCATTTGCACCCTGTAAATAGCAGAGAACCCTGACCATGGAGGAGCTCTATGCTCCCCTGAGAAAGCCATCCTCAACCTGGGTGCCTGGAGGGTAAACCCAGAGGTCACAAGTATTTCACATCAGGGCAGGACTGTGAATGCAGAGATGGCTTCACCTTCTTCCACAGCTGTTTGCTCCAACCTGGGGTCCTCCTCCTGGGGAACATTGTCGTGGAGGGGAGGGATGAGTGTTGACACACAGGGACCCCTGTGGATGGGGAAGGGGCAGAGCTGCTGCTGGTGTGGCTCTGGCTGTGGTCAGGCTCCTGCTGGGATGATGGGACTCCCATGGGAGGTCAGATTTTGGGCAGCCAAAAGCCTCCTGAGACCCGATGTGGTGTCACCCACAGTGCTGTGTCCTGGAAGGTGACCACGTCTGCGCCCCTGCCAGAAGGCCTTGTCCCTTTTCGTCACCCCTACAGGAGCTGGAACATGGCCTTGGCTCTGCAGCCCTGACACTCCTGCATCCTTGTCATGGAACCTGTGAATGGAGGGGGATGATGCACTGTCCCCTGCCTGGACAGTGCAAGTCAGCAAGTCCTTCAATAAGAGCCGTGCAAAATATTTCTTCTAATGCCTCTCATGATCTTGAAGTGACATATTTACACTTTGTGATAAAATAATGCTAACTCCTGGTGTCTGAAAAAGGTCAATGTGTTTCTGTTACATGTTCATCTACCCTACAAAGCTGATAGAAATATTTTTGTAGGAGATCTACATTTTCCCATAAAAATTTATAGCTCTTGTTTCAAAGATACAAATGTATAGAATGTCTCCTATACACGCAAAGACATTTATATATAAGGTATTTACAACGCCTAAGACTGTAAACACAAATCACCCATTTAAATGTCACAGCCCAAATCAGAAAATGCTGGGGATGCAAAATAGACTTGAAATGTCAAAGGACAGATGACGAAAAGATGTTTCTTCCATCTGGGAAAATTCTTGAAACCAATTTCCATTAATCCCAGCTTTCCGGTGCCTGCAGTTAACCCAGTTCTGCGAGTGGTATTTTTTCAGAGCTGTGATGGGCAGCTGGACACCTCCAGCCCTGCAAAGCTGCTGGGCTGGTGGCCCCCCTTAGGGTCCACCTCGTCCCAGCCCCACAGCCCCTCTCCCTCCCCACCTGCCAGCCCCCCCATCCTGCACCCCACTGCCCTTCCGCAAGGCGTCTTTGTCCCTTCCCGTGCTGTTTATTATTAAAACCAGGTGTTGGAGCATCTCCGATGCCAGGAGGGGGGAACTGGGGCTGCTTCCCGAGGGTCTGGGGGCAGGGAAGCAGGGGGTTGTCCCCCCACAGAAGGATTGCAGGGGCACAGGGGGATGAACTGGGGGGACAGCAGCGAAGGGGTGTCCCAATGTCTTCTGGCTCCTGGTGGAAGTGCTGATGGCTGGCAAAGCGAGAACCAGGCAGGTTTTGTGCGAGTGGAAAAAGATACGGCCTGATAAGGTGGCTCTGGTTTAATAATGCAGGGGCCATCTGGGACGCAGGCAGGGCGAGGCTGGGTCGGGAGGCTGAGGATGAGGAAGGGCTGTGAGGGGATGCTGAGCCCTGGAAAAAGTGAAAGCAGACGCTGAACAACCTTCCAGGCACGGAGTTGTGCACAGGGTGGCAAGATGTGTGTGGCTCTGGCTGACCTGATAGCTTTCCTTTGAGCAAAGCCCATGCTGGTACCAGCACATTCCCGCTGCTGAGGGGCTGGCACAGCCGTGGAGGTAAAGCTCAGCCCACATAACCTGTAGTTTTCAACCATTTTAATACTTTTCCTCCTCTTTTTAAGCCCTGTGGGGACTCAGTGCTGTTCTTTTGCTGGTGCATTTGGGATGCTGCTTGCCTTTCCCCTGGTGAGATGCTGCCTTCCCAAAGACCTTGGCACTGCCCAGAGCTGCTGGAGCATCCCCAGTGAGTCCCTGTCCTTGTCCCTCCCTGGGACATCTGCAGCTCCTTTGCAGGGCACTTGGGGAGTGAGAGTGGAGAAACTCAGGAGCTGGAGGGAATTTCCAGCTCCAGGCCCAGAGCAGGGAAATCAGTGTTAAAGGATTCCTGCTGTTGCACATCTGGGTTGAGTTTCATCGCTGGAGCCTTCCCGTGCCCCACAGGGGTCTGTGCTGCTGGAGCCCTCAGGGCTTGGAGAGCTGGGCAGGGCAGAGCAGGGGGCTCGGGGGTGTTCTCCCCCCTTGCATGGGGGGCTCAGCACCGTGGAGAGCCCGACACAGCCCAGCCCTGCCGACCACCCAGGCCACTGCCACCACCCCCAGAATCCTCCTCCTCCTCACCCCTCCCTGCCACCTCCATTCACCCGCCCTCACTGGGCCGTGCTGGGATGCTGGGATGGTCTCACACCCCTTCCCTGCAGGACAGCACTTATATCCCCCCAGCCCCGTGTCCCACAGGGCTGGTGTTGCTGGGATTACAGAAGGAGGGGGTGAGGAGGTGAGCAGCGAGCTGGACCCCCAATCCAGGCTGCCACCAGGGGCTCTTCCCTGGGCCACACACATCCACGTGGATATTTATGCAGGGTGGGAACGGAGCATCCAGCCCTATGTGTCCATGTGCCTCCCCGTGCACACCCCTCCCCAAGCCATACAGACCCAACACGAATCAAAAGCCTTGGAATGAGCCAGAATAAATATTTTACGGTAAATTACCAAGGCTAATAATTATAAAAATCTGTACATATAACCCGGAGCCAGGGAAAGATTTCCAAGCAGCTGGTGACCACATGGGTGTTGGTCCCCCCAGCTGGGCTGATGGACCCCCCTGCTCATGGGGAGCAGCCCAGGGGTTGGAATGGGAGGGTCTGGGGGTGGGTGTTCTCCCTGGATCTGGTCCTGACGTTGCTGGGGGGATCTGTGAAGCCCCATGGAAGGGCTGGAGGCAGGATTTCTCCCAACAGCAATTGTTGCTGGGGTTTGGGGAGGGGAGACTTAGCTGCCCACAAGGTGGGTTTGTTTTACCCATTTGACCACTCAGAGATGATTTTTGGGGTGCAGCCAAGCCTCCTCAGCCAGTGGGATCCAGATCTGCCCTCAGCCCCCAGCTCTGCTGAGATAGGACCATCCCTGGAGGGGTGTCTCAGATTTGGCCACATGCTCGGAGCTGGATGAGCATCCCCATCTCCGCCCAGCAGGGACAGCAGCCCAGGGAGGGGACCTGCCAGAGGGGGTGGGAAGCTCTTACTCTTTCTTTTCCTCCTTTCTCCTCCTCCAAGCATTAGTTGGGATGAGCTTAGTGAGAATGTGGGCAGGCATCCCTTTGGCATCTCCCAGTCCCTTCCCTCTCCTCACAGGCTCTGGTGTGACTGTTCCCATCATGGCCCTCCACAGCCCCTCTCCATCCCTCTGACATTGCCCCGTCCTCGTGCATCCCTGGAGCAGTTGGAAAAAGGAGAGATTTGAGCTACTGAAACCCACTGTTTGCTCCCCACCTCCCCCAGCCTTTTTCTCTCGCTCCCTCCCCTGATTCAGAGAAAAGAATTGCCTGGATTTCAGGTCAGCACCCGGCTCTCCCTTGCTCGGCTCCTGCAGGCCAATGACTCAGTCGACGGCGGCGGGACCTGTGGCTCCAGCTCCATCCCCGCTTGGCTCTGCTCCCGCCCGGCACCGCTTCACCAACAATGGGGTTGGCCTTGAGCGAGCGGACACGGAGTGGCGGCTCCCTCCACACCCACCAGCGGGGTCAGAGGAGCAGGGAGGGAGCCAAGGGAGGGGACCCATCACTTGTCCCCAGACGAGGGGACTTGGGAGTGTTCGGTGAATGCCGAGGGCTGAAGGGGTCGTTGCTGGAAGTGGTTGGATGTTCCCAGCCCTGGATCTCCACAGGTGGATGTGAGCATCCCACCCACACACCCTTGGCACTGAACAGCCTCACGGAGAGTTCCCAACTCCTCCCTGCCCAGAGGTCCCAGGGGGTCCCCAGGGGATGCTCTGTCTCACCTGAGAGCTTTGATCTGCTCCCAGGGAATGCAGCTCCAGTCCCCTGGGACTGTTGCCCCGTCCCTGAGAGCTCAGTGAGCTGCCCCTCACTCAGCCCTTCCTCTGTCTCTCTGCGCGGGCGGCAGCAGCCCTTGGCTGAGCGGCCCTTGGCTTCCAGCGATCAACAGGAAACGGGAGATGGATTTCTCGGCAAACTGGGCTTTCCATAAACAGTCTGAGGGGCCGACCCGCGACGGCGGGAGCAGTGCAGAGCCAGGGCTGGGCTTTACAGCTGTTTATCACATTTTTCTGCTCTCGTTTCCTCTCTGGCTCGGCCGCTCGAGGTTCCTCTCCTTCTGCATGCAAATCGCCAATGAGCTGAGCACCGTTGGGCTGCTGCCATTCCAGCTGGGATACTCCTGCTGGAGCAGGATCAAGGCAGGCAGCATCCCATGGGTCCTGTGCCCTACTCAGCCTGGGTGCAAGGTGCCAGAGCCCCCCCCAATCCTTCCCATACTAAACCCAGGCCCTATCAGGTTTGCTTTGCTTTGGAGCCCACCAGACCCCACCAGCACGCAAGCCTCCAATTTCTCGGCAATCAGGACTTAAGAAAACACAAGGTGACCCTGAGGGGTGAGAAAGGACTGGGGGGGTGGGGGGGTGGGCAATGCTGGGCTCTCCTCCTGCTTCTCATTAGCAGCAGCTTGTTCAGAGCTGGCCCCGCTCCCCATCCCATCCTGGTGAGCTCGGCGGCTCCGCTATTTCCCGGTGATTTTTGCCTGTCTCAAAAAGCCTTGAGATGAGAAGTTTTGACTGTAGAGTGTCCCTCCCTCTCTTCCTCCCTCCCTCCATCCATCCCTCTATCCATCCCTTCTGGTGGGATAGAGCAGCTCCATACCCGTGCACCCTCTGCGACCCATATCAGTGCCCCCGGGCACCGATTCTCACCCGAGTGATGCTGTTGAGGTCTGCCCCGTCCCTGTCTCCAAGCCTGCCCTGACCCATGGGACAGCAGGGACTGTGTTTTTCGGGTGGTGGAGGTCGGTGCAGGGTGCTGGGGTCAGCTGGCACATGGGCCCCGCTTGCCGAGCCAAACAAAGGGGCTTTTTTTCGGCTTGGGCTTGAGGGGAGCACGACCCGTCTGGAAGCGAAGCCGCCTGCGTCAGAGGCAGACGGCAGCGGGACGGGGGGTCTTCCAGAGGGCAGGAAGGGCAGTGGTGGTGGGGCTGCACCAGAGCCCACGGGGAGCTGCCACCAGGCACTTCACAGAGATGGGGCCCCTGGACCCGCATGGCCCCAGCCCAGGTTGTCCACCCCCGCTGGCAGGAGGATGCTGAGTGCCGGAGGCTCATGCATGGCCCCTGTCCTCGTCCCATGATGCCATCACGATGCCAGTGGTGTTGCCAGTCTGCCAAGCAACACCCAGCTTTACAAAATACATACCCTTTTGCCTCCAAAGACACAAAAATGCCCCGCAGAAAGGCGAGAGTGGGCACAGAGACAGATGTTAAAGCAAAGAGCGAGGCACCTGGCACAGCACCAATTTTGGCTGGTCAGTGTCAATGGCAAGTGCCAGTTCCTGGCTCCTCCTCACCATTCCAGGCACAGCCAAAACCTTCCCACAAAAGCCAGCCGTGCCCCCCCCAGCACAGCAGCAGCTCTGTGCAGCCGTGCAGGCGCTGCTGGCGGGGCCGGCCGCGCGTGTTCTGGCACCGGAACGCACATCCTACTTCCACGTGATGGATGTGGAGGAAAATGTGTTTGCCTGCGGAGAGGGGATGTGGATGGCGGGATGGGGTTGGGAGCAAGGCTGGCAGGGAAATTGGGATGCTGGAATATGGCGCTGGACAAGGAGGAATGCTGCCTGGAAAGGGGTTTGTCTGGGCTGGGGCTGTGTTTGCGAGGAAAGTTGGTATGTGGGTGTGTTGGTACGTGAGGATGTCGGGCTGGGGAGTGTGTCGAAACAGAAGGGTTTGATTTTTTCATTTGAAATGACTTTTCTGATCTCTTGGAATACAAAATTAAATGTTTCAAAAGTGAAAAAAAAAAGAGTGGTGGGGGGGAAATTATCAGTAACTGTTCTTCCCCACCCTGAAAAATCCCCTTGGCAGTCACATTCTTGCTGCCTTGTTTGTTTTTCAGCCTGGACGTGAAGCTGCAGCTTGGAGGCTCACAGGGCCCTGTGCCATGGCTCTGCTGCCCTCAGGGGGGAATGCTCCTGCTCAGGGATGTACCAGCACGTGGGATGTCAGCAGTCCCATTGACTGGTGTTTGGAGGAAGGAAGAAGCCTCACGGAAACAACTCACATGTTATGGGAGTGCAACCAGACAGTGCCTGATCCTGCAGCAAGGGATGCTTGGGGACTGTGAGCTGGTGACCCCAGTCCTACATCCCAATCCTCATTGGGAGCAAAGGGATAGGCAGCAAGGGCGAGTGGGTGATTCCAATTCCAATCATGCTCCAAGAGTGATTTGTGCAGGATTCCCTCTTGCAGCTGTAAGTCCAAACAGCAGCTTGTCCACAGGCCAGCTTTCCCGGGAAGAATGCTTGCAGCCATGTGGAGCTTTTAGGGCTTCTCCCCCGGCCTCTCCGTGGGTACAGACACAGGCAAGGGGTGCAGATGCCAGAGGCGCAAAGCCATGTGGGGGTCCCTGGCACAGCCCGTTCCCTTGCCTGGCTTGGGAAAGCAGTCAATAGGATTTGGATCTGTATCTTTATTCCCACAGAATTTACACCATGGATTCCCTTTTTATCCTTTCTGGCAGTATTTGGTTTAATTTATGTTGGAGCCTGCGGGGCAGCGTGGCCGGAGCCATCCCAGCCACAGCCACTGCCACCCCACCCTGGGCACCACCTCCTCTGTGCAGGTCTCCCCAGGCACTCTCATGATGTGAGGGTCACTCAAGGGCTACAGAGACCAGCTCCTCCTCTCCAGACCCCGGGAGGGTGTTGGGAGAGCCTGCTCTACGCATTGCCAGTCTCCACAACTTCCCAGCTCCCTGCCAGCTCCAGGAGCGCCCTGAGCCCCAGACCCCGCTGATTAGAGACATTTAACATTCCTCCAAACGCCGAAGGGATATTTTATCAGTGGGGTTTTTTTCCTGCAGACTATTTTCTTTTCATGAAAACATTAAATGGCCTGAGCGATAAGGAGCAAATTTATAGCAGTTCACACCGAAGCAGCCAACACACTGGCAAGGAAAAAATGCCTTCCCTCCCGCTACCCGCCTTCCCTTGCACGCTCCCCACCCCAGCCACTTCCTCTCATTCTCTCCAAATTCTCCTGACTCCCACGACAAGCTTGGCTGCCCTGTCCCAGCTCTTCCTGCCCAGCACCAGAGCTTGGTACAAGGTCACCCACCAAGCCAAGGGCCGTGGCAGGAGAAGGTGCTGGCACAGTCCCACTCATCATTGCCCCTGGGATGCTCTTCAGGACTGCTGGCATCCTGGGGCAATGCAGCCTTGTGTCCAGCAGCCCTGGACATGAGGATAGGATCCCGAACACCCCTCCCCTCCTGGCATGAGGACAGATTCAGGCTGTGCAAAGCCTTGCCTTAAAAACGAGCCAGTCTAAATCTGGGTGGATGTTAAACGTGGGTCTGGGTGAGACCTGTCAGCCCCCCCTTCCCTCTCCCAATAAAGCATCCCTTGTTCCATCCCTGCCACTGGGAGCTGCTCAGCAAACCAGTCCTGGGGCTCACAGAGCTGTAATGTTTAACTTACCAAAATCTGCAATAAATTTTCCTAGCGGCCCCCAATCATCTGGCCCCTGTCCGCCAGCGCTGCCGGTTTATGAGCTCTGAAGAGCTATAAAGGCCTTTTACTGGCTGCCTTTTTTATTTCAAATTAGAGTGTGACTGGATAAACACTGGACAAAGTACGGATTTACCAGGCATCCTGTGTAGTGCAGGGCTGGGGGCTCGGGGACAAGTGGAGCTGTGGCTCCATGGGATGGACAACGTGTCCCTTCACCCTGGAGGAGTGGGCTGGTGCCTTCCTCCCCCTGGCTGGCCAAAACCATGAAGGTTGGGGATAGACACCAGTGAAGAACCCCAGTGCTGAGGAGTCACACATTTTGGTAAAAAACAGAGCACACAGCCAGTTCCCTCTTCTCAAACTGCAGTTGGAATTTTGCCACCAGCAGATGTCCTCTCCTGCCCAGAAGGTCAAAGCCAACATCTTTTCTATGGGAATGCAGCGAGGGATGAAATGCCAGTGACTCCAGACATCCCCATCCCTGTAGGGAAGCAATGCCACCTTGTCACATGGAGATGTCCCTTCCCTGCTTGCAAAGATAGTGTCACCCCCTTTACAAGTGTCATGGTCTGTCCCCAGGCACCATGAAAAGAGATGGAGTGGGAAATGGTGAACAGGATAAGGAGATTCCACGTGGACATTTCCCAGCTCTTCCTTGTCAGCACCTTGCTTTCTCGATGTTCTTGGGATGCCCTTGTGTCCTTGGCATGCAGGCAGGGAGGGGACATGCTGGCAGCCCTCCTCGGCCCCTCTCTGCCACTGTCAGTGACAGCTCCGTGGGGACACAGGGCTCTGCCGTGTCCCCTGGGACAGCAGGGATGTTGGGGGTCTCAGACCCCCAAGGATGGTGAGGCCACTTCCCCCCATTTCACAGCCTGTCTGACAAACCGGGACATTTCTTTTCTGGCCTCGAGTTTGGGGACTTGGCTACTCTTTCGGAGGGACAAAACCATGCAGAGGATAATCCTGGCAGAAGCCAATCGGTTTCCCAGGCTGTAATTAAGGGTGTCCCCCCTTACAGGGAGGGGTGCTGGGGCACGGTGGGTGTTTGCTGTCCCCTCCAGCCCCCCACGACAGACACCGTGGCCCGAGCTGAGTGCAGGGCTGAGCTCCGGGCCGCTGCGGGCGCTTGAAGAATATAGGTGGTTAATGCCTTCAGCATGTATGAAATATCCCATATGCTGGGAAACAAAAGGGGCTCTGTGCTATTAAAGCCTCATTTCCCCCCTCCCCTCCTCCCGCCCCTCTCGCCGCCGTTCCCCCTGCCCTGCGCGCTGCCGGAGCGGAGCAGGCGAGGAGAGCCGGGCGCTGCCGAGCCCCGCTCCGGCCGGACCCGGCGCCGGGCACGGCGGGGGCAGCGACGGCATCAGCACCCGGAGAGCAGCCAGCCGGACGGCCCCCCGGGAGCAAAGGGAAGGGGAAAGAGGTGAGCGTGGCGAGTGCCAGCATCCCCGGGCTCACCGGAGCTGCCCCGGGCTCCGGGGCTGTCCCGCAGCGATGCTGCCTGGGGATGGCTCTCGGTGACCGCGGGGACAAGGTGGTGTCACAGGGCACGAACACGGCAACCTCCAGGACGGAGGGGGCTCCCGGCAGAGCAGAGGGTGGAGGGGAGCTTTCCCGAGAGCCCCAGAGTGTCCCCCCATGATGGGGTGTCTTTTGGCTCATCTGTCCCGCCCGGGATGGGGCGCCCCTCTGCCAGCACCAGCCTGTGCTTGGCTGGGGGGATCGCAGGAGGGAAGCAGCTTCTTTCCCCAGGACCCTCCGGAGCTGCTGGGGAGAAGATGAGCAGCAGAGGGAAGAGACGGAGCAGGGGAAGAAGAGAGAGAGGAGTGCCGGGCAGGGCATTGATGGCAGTAAAACCGCCCTGTCCTCTTGGACAATCCTGGCACCCGTTGGTGGCCCAGCCCTTCCTTGTGGCCAGACCCCCGGGGGTCCACGGTTTTTTACTCCAGCAGCTCCCAGAGCTGCCGGTGCCGGTCCCTCAGGCTCCTGAAGGGGTTAAGAGAGGAGAGGAAAAGCAGAGAAAGAAAACAGAGCATCGGGAGAGAACAGCTCGGTCAGGGGCTGTTTGCACTGGCTTGGATGTGTCCTCAGCATGTTTATTCCTACTGCACAAGCAGCTTTGCCAGAAGGAGAGCCAGACTGTTGAGCACTCTGCTCACACACACAAGCAGCCCCATCCCAAAATGCTTGGGGACCACTCTGACCAGCAATGGCTGGTGGCTGTGCCCTGGCCCCAGAGAGTTCCACAACCCAGCTGAGCAGCGGGGCCGCTCTCCTGCCTCGCCTGGACTGTCCAGGCTATATGGAAAAAAACCCTCGTGTCCCAAGGCCACCAGCCTGCTGTGCTGCTGGGGCCAAGGCCTGGGAATGGGCATGTGCTGGGGTTTGGCTGCTTTCCTGGTCTGGAAAGAAAGCACTCCCTTCCTCGGGATGCTCTTTGTTTCCCATGGACAGACCCGAGTGCTGCCCATGGGGCTTGGAGGAGCCAAACTTTCTACTTGTGTGCACTCAGGCACTGTGCTGCTATAATGTCCTTTCTCCCAGTCCTGGCAGTCCCCAGGCTGTGTGCAACCACCTCTGCTCTTGGGTCCCATCCTGCCTCCCTGGGATCGGAGCTGGGGACCACGAGGCTGGCCAGGACTGTGGGTTTGAGAGCCAGCAGGGAACTGATCTCTGTCTCTCAGCAGCACAGTTCTGTTCTCCAGGGAGCTTTAGGGCTTCAGAGATGCCTGGAGGTGATGATGGGGGGGTCACAGTCGGGAGGATGGAGTGCTGGGCTCGACAAACCTCAGTCGAGACTTTGGCTCTGCCATTGACCTTGGAACTGTGTGTCGCCAGGTCACATTCCCTGATCCTGGCAGCCCCGGGTCGTGGCCCCTTGTTTGTCTGTTCAGGGAGAGCTGGAGGGGCTGTGACAGTGTCAAACACGGCTGTGAAATAAAGCAGTGGCTCACGCTGTGCTGGCCCCCAGGATGGCCCAGGAAGCTCAGCAGCCCCTGGACCTGGCGGGGCTGAGATGCTCCAGCTCTCAGTTGTCCCAGCTCAGGTGTCCCTGAATGCTCTGAGGTTGTTTAAACTGGATTTTCAGGCCCCTGTGGGGTTTTCTGCTTAGTTCTTGTCTCCTGCTTTATGTCTGCTAAGGCTGAGCTCCCTGGGGCCAATGTGGCTGCAGAATGAGCCCTAACTCCACTGCAGGAAAGCTCATCCCTCCCATCCCGTGGCTGCAGGATGAGCCCCAACCTCGCTGCAGGGTGACCCCCAACCCCACTGAGGGGTGACCCCCAACGCTGCCACACTCTGTTCTCCCCGCCCAGGAAGGTTTTTGGCACAAGCAACAACAGGCATCTGATACCCAGGGGTGCCCCCTTCCCCATGGTGCTCACCTCCAGGAGCGGGATTTTGTTGAGAGAGTGTTTGTCATCTGTCCTCCAGGAAATGTGTTTTGGCACTGCTTGGGAAAGGCGTGAAGGCGCTGCTGTGCCAGCCCTTCTCTCCCTCCGGCAGCTCCTGCTGGAGCTCGGAGGGGAAATTTGGGTGCGGGACCTGCTGTGCCAGAGAGTTGGTGGCTGCACAGCCAGCTGTGCCTGCAGGATGGTTGATGAAGGTGAGCTGCCCCGGGCAGGCAGGGATGTGTGGAGCCAGAAGCTGCAGGAACCCGGCTTGCCAATCCAGCTCACTTTGCAGCTGCAGCAGTGCCAGACCTGGGGACAGCTGTGCCATGCTGCCCAGATGTTGGCCTTTCAGGTCATCTTGTCCCTTGGACCTCTCTGGTTTTTACATTTCATTTGGAAAGGCTGAGCTGCAGTTTCATCCCTGACTTTCTGCAGTCATCTGCTGAGGCTCCAGCCTGGTGGCCAGGGGTCACCAGGGACAGCCACCCACCCCACTGGCACCTTGGGCTTGCATCAGGCTGAACCAATAGGACATGGCAGAGCTTGTCAAACCTGGTATTTTGCTCCCCAGAAAACTGCACTGAGAAGAAGAGCTCGAGGCATCTGTGAGGGCCAGGCTGGGGTTGTCCTCATCGCCTGGAACGCAGCAGCTGGAGCTGGGGTCAGGGTTCAAGCTGAGCAAAGGGCAGGACGGGCTGGGACCTGCTCCGCGTGGAACTGTGTTGTGCAGTCAGGGAACAGGCAGCTCCCAGGATGGTCTGGTTGGGACCCCGAGGTCAGATGGGCCCCTTGGGGATGATGGGAAGGGGAGCAGAAACAGGAGCTGCCCAGGGAGAATTCCACTCCTGGAGGGACAAGCCCAGGGCTGGCACGAGGAGCCATGTGGCAGCGCAAAGGGATGCAATTAGCCCATGTCCAGCCCTTCCTTCCAGCGTGGGATGGACAGGGAGGGGACATGGTCCAGCTGGCCAGGATGCCACTGTCCTCCTCCTCCCTTGCGTTACTCACTGCTTAATCAGGACAACTCCCCTGGTGCCCCGCAGCCCCCGTGCCATCCCTGGTGTGCCTCCTGCTGCCTCTCCCACCAGCTTTGGGGAGAGAATGAGGGCACAAGGCACCCACCTGCCAGGACTGGCAGCCCATGACCCCACGGGCAGGCTGGGTTGCTGGGGACCACAGGGGTTGCACGGGGACAGGCATTCAGGAATGTTGTTTTTTCCATCCCGGTTTCCGTCAAGGTAGTAAATCAGCTCTGTCAAAGGCTTTTGTTTCCCCCAGCACGCTGCCGGCTGCTGTGCCTGCCAGCCTTTGCCTCTCCTGCAGGAGCCAGAGTGTAACCATCCTTGTCCACACTCTTGGGGATCGCTCTGGGGATCCATCTCGTCATGCCAAGGGAAGCAGTCACATCCCATTCCAGTTTCCTTGTGCCTCCTCCCTGAGCACTGGACTCCTGCATCCATCCATCAATCCATCCATCCATCCATCAATCCATCCATCCATCCATCCATCCATCCATCCATCCATCCTGCACATCCCAGCCATGTCCCTCCTGGGGCCATCCCCTTCCTGGTGGAAGTAGAAGGATAGTGGGGTGGTACAGGGTGACACAGCACCAGCCCCAGCCATACAAGGCTTTGGGGTTTGGTGGTGGGGTCCTCATGCAAGGGGGGTCACCCCACAGGCATGTGGGCTGTGCCTCCCCCCAGCACACGGCTCAGCCATCCCGGCCAGGTATCCAAGGAGCCGCCAGGGATATTGGATTGCAGCAGAGGAGAGAGTGTCTGCGCACAGGGCGGCCAAATGCCGCTGGGTGACAGCTACACCCCAGAGATGTCTCCGGTGTCAGCCGTGAGGGCAGCACTCCTTACAGAAACACGGGAACGCCAGGGATCCTTGAGGGATGCAGCCACCCAGTCTCCTTGTCTGGGGCTGCATGGAGGGAAGGTGCCACGGGGAGAAGGTGCCACGTGGGCAAGGAAGGTGCCCAGCTCCCCTTGAGGGGACATTCAGTTGTTGGCACAGGAGAGGTGCAAAGCTCCCTGGATGTATACATTGCGACTGGGCTATTTTGGAAAGGGACAGGGCTGATCTTGTGACTGGAGCTGGGGACTGCAAGTCTGGGCAGCAGGGTCCTGCCTGAGTGACAGCGACCCGCTGCCTGACCCAGGAAAGCTGAGAGCCCCCGCGGCCCTGGGGACAGCTTTCGCACCCCTGCCTGCCTTGTTTCACGATGACAAAAACCCAGCGCGGGGCAGGGATGTGCCTGGGAACAACACGGGAAAGCAGGGACAGAACCCAAGTTTGGGTGCGAATCTGCCCCCCACTTAATGGCAACCCCATGGCCGGGCCAGCCACGGTGCCCGGCGCTGCCCTGGAGGGGCACCCCATTGTTGTACAGCCGTGCCACCTCCTGCCCCTGCGCTGTGTCTGGGGCAGAGCTGCCCGGGCACCGCGGGCCCCCAGCCGGGCGCTGGGAGCAGACGGAGGCGAAGACTTTCTGCAGACCCTGTCTGCTCCGGGCTCAGCAGCCTGAATGCCTGCAACGCCTGCCAAAAATATTTGTGTGGGACGTGGAAAGTTAACTTTAGTTTTTCCTTTTTTTCAGTGTTGGGCGGGAGGGGGGTTGGGGGGTGGCAGGGTGTGAGAAAGGCAGGTGGGGGGGCCGTGCATCACCCGCCAGCGAGTGGGCAGGAAGAGAAGCTGAGCAAAAGGTCTCCTTGTTGCCAGATTTCAGCACTTTGTGAATTGAAGAGTTGGGGTTTTTTGTTTTGTTTCGGGTTGTGTTTTTTTTGTTATTATTCCCTCCCCAGCACCATTTTGCAGCTTCTCGTAGGGACTTGCTGCTGTCAGGAAGCGTGAGGAGCCCCTCAGAGGGCAGCGGCTTGTTGGGGCTGTGAGCTGGGCACCAGTGCCCAACTCATGTATCTGTTGGTGCTGCACCCCTGAAATGGTCCCCAAAATGATTCTCATCCCCTTTTAGAGCCTTCATTTGCAGATGGGGACCATCTCAGCCTGGTTTTGTGGACATGGCTGGCGCTGCCGCTCATCTTTGCCAGTGCAATGATGCACCAGAGGCACAAATACCCATCCTGCCCATCCGGTATTCCAGCAGACGGGATCAGCCCTGCAGCTTTTGCTAGAGATCCATGTTACTCATAAATATTCCCTTCCTGTAATGCTTGTAGAGCCCAGGAGCTGTGTCCCTGGGGGAAGGTGTAGCTCTGCTGCTGTTTCCCCACCACCGTGCTGGGCCCAGACTGGCTCCCAGAGAGGCAGCAGATGCCTGACTCAGTATTTTGGTGGCGTGGGTGGCCCCATCCCAGTAGCGTGTCCTTGGGGAACGCTGCTCCGGTCTCACTGAGCAGGGGTTTGCCTGGGGAACGCCTGGGCCGTGGGTGTCGCTCCCCAGGATATGCCTGTCTGCAGAAAGTGCTTCCAAAGGGAAAGGGAGTGGCTTTGGAGGATGGTTTTCAGGGAGGTACCAGGTCCCCCAGCAAACCATCAAGGCAGCTACGGTGTAGGATGGACGTGAGTTGTGTCGCCCGAGAAATCTGCTTCCTAGGGGTAGTGCGAGGGAAGGGGAGTGGGGAGATGGAGAGCTGCTCTGATAGGATCTCTGCCAACCTGGGCTGGGCTGGGGGTATTTTTGGCAATTTTCTCTTTGTCCTTGTTCGAGATAAACCAGTTTGCTCCAGCTCCGACAACTTGCCATGTTTCTAAGGAAAGATGTGGGTGGCTTCCTGCAACTATTGGACCCCCAAATTACGTAAACAGCGGGGCAAGATTCCTTTTTCAGAGACAAACATTGATATTTTCCCCCCAGGATCTCTTTGCAAATCTGTGTTGAATAATTGCAGCAGAGCGAGGCAAGAGGAAGGATTTCAGAAAGGGCAGAAGATTTCCTTTGGGCATTCTCCAAAAAATGCAGCCTCGCATTTGGGAAATGCCCGAGCGCCTACTTTCCAATCTGCTTTCTTTTCCAAAATAACCTTGCTAAGGATGGGAAAAGTTTTGCAGAGAAGCTGTGTGAGTCTCAAGGAAGCTGTTGTATTCCTGCTGGAGCTCAGCCTGCGATGTTGACCTGGTGCCTTTCCTATTTCACTGAAAAATCTTGCAATAACTCAGGGAGGGGGTTGGGATGAGCAGAAACCTCTTTTCCTCCTCGGCTGGCTGTCAGACATGGAAATCCATTGCAGTGTGTGTGCCCTGGGTGCCGTGGCTCTCCCAGCAGCAGTGATGCCCTGAGAGCAGTTCCCTGGGACCCAGCCTTGCCGTGAGCAGGGCTGGGTGATGCAGTGCTGAGCTGCTGCAAAGGACTCACAGGAATTTCCGTAGGCTGTAACCCATATCCTGTCCTGGGTGTGATGATATCCCCCTCTCCCAGCTGATACCTTGCCTGTGTCTGTGTGTGGGTTCGTCATCCAGCAGGATTTATGCTCGACAGGAGGGAAGTGGGTCTGTCTGCGCTTGTCCTGACAGCACATGAGTCACGCAATGGTTAAACCCAGTTTTGTTAGCTGGATGCTGGAATTTTTTTTTTCTCCTGATAGCCCTGAGAAACATCCTCAGGGACTGGGTCCTTCCCCAAATGGTCCCAGCTCCAGAGCTGCAGTGGTCTCCCAGTGCTGACCACTATCGGTGTCCATACCCACGTCTGGGCTGCCAAAGGGAAGGGAACTGGGCACAGGGCTCTGGCCCTGGGTGATGTCCCCAGGGTGAGGGGGGATGGACGAGGGAACTGGGGTGGTGAGCATGGTGTTGGGGTGGAGGCCTTTCCAAATGCACTTTGCATCTCAGGGAGTCGTCCTTCATGGGGAGCAGTGCTGGAGCTGGAGCTCGGGCTGGGTTTGTCGGGAGCTGCTCCAATGTCTGTGGCCGTAGGAAATCGGTGTGTGCACGAACATCCTCAACGCTCCCCCTTCCCTTCACACAGGTCCTTGGATGCTGGTACTCTGCCTGCCTGGAAAAGAGAAATTCCTGCAAAATCCTCCTCGCTGATCTGTCCCCCCTGGTCAGATCCCTACAGCTGGGTCTCCAAAAGTTGCCTGCTCCAGTGGCATCATACCTGGTCCTCCTGCCTGCAAGAGGAGTAAAGCTGAGCTCGTGCCTGCCACGTGTTCCCTCTCCCTCTCAGACACTGCCCATGCTCTGAGGGAGGCTGAGAGGGGGGATTCATCCCCCTGGCCATGCGGACTGGGTTGGAAAGGCTGTGGAGTGCCAGCAAAGGGAAGTGGTGAAGATGCTGAGGGCAAGGCTCCAACAGTCCTGCCTCCACCCCCAGACTGGCTGCCCTGTGCCCGGCGAGGCTGTGCAGAACCCCCGTGTCTGTGGGATGGCCGAGGGTGACACTGAGGGGGACAGCAGCTGTTGGCAGGAGAGGGGGAGCAGAGTGGGGCAGAGATGCCATCAGCTCCAGAATGCTTCTGCTTTGGAGCTGGGCAAGCAGGAGAGATTGACTGGACTGCTGGGAGGGAAGTCAAGTGGGAGCTGCCAGAGGGAGCCCAGGGAGCTCAGTGGGGCTGCACCACATCCCCCATTGGATGGCAGCCACGTGGCCTTGGCAGGAGAGCCTGCAGCCCCACACCAATGCCTTGGCTCTGCCCCAGAGCTGCCCCCCACAGCAGACAGTCCCACAGCCAATGCCAGCCAGGAGTGGAAAGTGGTGAAGATCCAACGGGTCCTCATCAACCCTGACCCTGAGCCAAGGAAAGCAGGTAAGAGAAACCCCCTTTAGCCACTGTCCCCAACACCGAAAGGCGCTGCTGTGCTCCTGGTGGGAACACCCAGCTCTTCCCAGGGCAGGACCTCTGCTGGGTTAGAGGTCCCAGGCTCCCAGCAGAGCCACTGGGACTATTTTAGCTTGAGATGATCTCTCTGGCCTTTAAAAATAAGGAGGAATCTGTGGCTTTTCTCAGGAGGGGGGTGGGAAGGCAGCAGGCGGGTTCCCACCACCTCCAAGAACTCAACTCATCCCCAAGGGAGGCTGGAATTCCCAGCCCTCACCCTGGCCATGGGGCTTGGTGGGACCCTGCCCAGAGCAGGGTGATCAGGGCACTGCCTGGGACTGGGACACCTCTCCTCTATGGGCTGGGGGGGGCCAAGCATCCCTCACATGGCTTGGGGCCGTTTCTGTCAGCCCCTGGTGTAAAAACTAAGCGCTTTATTTCAGGCCAGTAGGTTCCTACAATGCTCTCTGCCATCGCCTCGTTTCACAGCCTTTGTCACAGCCTGACGTTCCTCTCCGCCCGTCACTGTCCCTTCAGACATGGTGACACAAACACAGGCGCATATCTTGGGTTACTGTGGCTGCTCCCATGCCTGGCCCTCCCCACCTCCACGTGGGAGATGCTCCCACAGAACTCGTCCTCTTACAGGCACCAGATCATTTTTAAACCCCGCTTCTGTCCCTCTTTCTATTTTGCTCCTGCCCAGCTGTTATCTCAGCTGCCACATGGCGAGGCAGGTGTGTCCCTGTCCCCTTGGGATGGTGCTATCCGATGCTGCTGCTCAGCTCAGAGCCTGGTTTTCCCAAAGCAGCTCCCAGGATGGGGTGGGGTGGGTGGAACCAGCTGGGGATGCTCGACATGAATCCAGTGTCCAGAATCCATCCCCAGCCTTTTTGCAGTGTCAGACATCCTCCAAACCAGCAGCTCCTGGATGGGACACAGGCTGGGAAGCTCAGCCAAGCCCTCTGGCTCACGGCTGCCCCAGCAGCATCGTGTTTCAGGGCTCAGCACACAAACCAGATGGACCCAAATAGTCTTCCCATTTCTCACTGCTCTGGGATGGCAGATCTGCGGTGGGGAAAGGTCAGGCCTGACTCTGTCCAGGCTCAGCATTTTCCTAATCCGCGCCGCCATCCAGCACTTCTGCTGCCAGCCTGGAATTTTAAAGTAACTCAACAGGTTTGTTGGAAGGAGTTTGTCTGTCCCGTTTCCTCCCTCTCCAAGTGAGATCACCACCAGCCACTGCCTGCAGGACCCGTCAGACTTTCCAGAGCCTCCAGGCAGGATGTCACTGAGGGTCCTGAGTGCCGGGAGCAGCTCCGGGACCTTGCAGAAAGCCTGTGGCTTTGGGAAAAAGAGGTTTGGTTCGTTGCAGAGCAGAGAGGGAAGGGAGGTGCCCTTGCAGGAGGTGTCAGGGCTGTCCCTGCAGCAGGGTGTTTGCAGGAGCATCCCTGGGAGGTGTCAGGGATTTGCTCCTCTTCTTAGCTGGCTGGGAGTGCAGAAATTCCCACATCATACAGCTTTTGCAGGAGAAAGGGTTCATCCATCTGCACCCAGAGTGACACAGGGCTGGCCCTGGGAGCTGCGAGCCCAGCGGGTGCCCTGCCTAGAGCTGTGGGGACCCACCCACGCAGGTCCCATGTGCCCCTTTGGTCCCCATCCAGCAGCCCAAGGCCAGGCTGGCTGCTCCCAAATATCCAGCGTGGTGGCCCAGGCTGGTTGGCACCTCTTGGGGCAGGCTGGGGAGCGCAGGAGCCCTGGGTAGAGGCAGAGGCTGGGAGATGCAGGAGGCAGGACTGGTTTCTCTGTCTGGTGTGCAAATAAACAGAAGGTTTCACTCCCTGGGGGCTGCCGAGACAGTGCCAGGCTCCCTCAAAAACCAGAAAAGCACAAAAAGGCACAGAGGGGCAGGAAGAAAGGAAATTAGAAAGGCAAAAAAATCAAGCCAAGAGCTCGTCCTGCTGTGTGGACAGGCCCGGGAAGGGGTGAGGCTGGTCTCACCCACAGCGGTGCCCGGGAGCTCCACAGCCCCACGGGAGCGAGGTGATGGAGGTGAGAGGTGATGCTGGCTCCCCAGGAACCCCTTTGCCCAGGACTGTGGTGCCCTTGTCCCTGGGAGCAGACCACCCCTGGCAGAGGGCTTTTGGTGCTCTTCCCAGAGGGTCCCCAGGGCAGTGACACTGGATTTTTGCCCCTCTCCAAGTGCCTCAAACCTTTAGGCACTTGAGAAACCGGCAGAAAGGGAAGCTCCCACATCCCCGACAGCGTCTGAAACGTGAGGTGCTGTGGGACTCCAGCGGTGCTGGGAGGAGGTCAAATGGGGTACAGGGCTGGGTAAGGGGGTGCCCTGGGATGCGTAAGAGGATGCTCAGGGCGAGGTAAGAGGAACGTGCAGGGCTGGAAGAGAGGGATGCTCCAGGAGGAGACAAGGGCATGGCCAGAGCTGGGTAAGGGGATGCCCCAGGCTGGGTAAGGGGATGCCCAGAGCTGGGTAAGGGGATGCCCCAGGCTGGGTAAGGGGATGCCCAGAGCTGGGTAAGGGGATGCCCTGGGCTGGGTAAGGGGATGTCCCCGCTGCTCTCACCCCGCAGCGGGCTCACGGCAGACCCAGCCGGATCGAGAAGCAGCGGGGCAGGGACATCGGGGGCGGCGGGGTCCGCTGCCGGTGTCGCCGCGGAGGGAGACCCATCCCGTCGGGTCGGTCGGNGGTGCCGGGGGGTGCCAGCGCTGAAATCTCGGGGGGCTGGTGTTGGGTGGTCACACAGAGGGGCGCTGGGAGCTGGGGGTGCCGGCGGATGGCAGGGGGTGCAGAGGGGTCCGGGGGTGCATGCCCAGGACCCCCGTGCGTGCGCGGGGGGGCGGTGGGGCGCACGCACAGCCGGGGCTGAGCAGGGTTTGTCTCCAGGAAGGAGCGGGGCAGGTGTCGGTGCCTTCTGCCCGCACCCGGGTGTCCGATGCGAGGCGTGGGGAGGCACGGCGAGGAGACACGGGGCGGTGCGGGGGGATGTGCGGGTCCCCCTGGGGCAGGGTCGCACCTCCCAGCTCTGCAGGACGTCCCCTGCGCCCTGCGATGGGGACATGATCTCCCCTGGCCATGCCACCCGTGCTGGGGACACGAGGTCCGTCCCTCGGCTTGGCAGCCGACGGGATGGATCCCTTACGAGTTGTGCAAGGCACAAGGCAAAGTTTCGTTCCGCTCCCCTCCCCGCTCCGTCCACCCTGCAGGGACACACCGAGCCTTTTGACCTTCTCCTGCCAGGCCAGCGCTGCTGGCTCGGCGCACCCGCCCGGTGGGGCTGTCACTGGGTCCTGGCAGCCTGCGATGGGTCACAGCAGGTTGAAGCACCGGTGGGCACAGTGGGGCTGGGACCCACTTGTCAGGCAGGATGGGGTCCCCGTGATACCTGCCCATGGGATGGGCTGGCTCTGCTGCGCTCTGGATGGATGGGTGGCAGGGCAGCCTGGAGGGAGCCTGCCTGGCTCCAGCCTTCTTTTCCAAAGCTAAAAGCTTGACTTTGGCCGCCTGGGGGAAGATACCTTCTCCACTTTTGTGGTGGTGACAGCCTCTTCTTGCCCAGAGCAGGCGCATGCGGGGCTGAGGCTGCTCGGTGTGTCCCCCCGGGAAGGGGGGTGGGCAGGAACAGCCAGCCCCCATCCAAACAATCCCACCACCCTCTTCTCATCCCCCCTGGGTGGGAGATGGGTGCCTGCTTGGAGACTGTGGGGCCATTTGGGCAGGATTTGGGTGCTGAGCGCTGGGCATGCCTGTGAGCTGAGGGAAGCGTGGGGAGGCAAAGAGATCCAAATCCAGCAAAGCCCTTGCGAACAGAGCACAGGGGAAACTTGCAAGCGCATCGAATTTTCTCGCTCTGCCAGATTTTGTCACTGGCAAAGGCGCCCGTGAGGAGAGGCCCAGCACGGAGCGTCCTGCCAGGGGGGCGAGGTTAATCCCACCACAGCACCCACTGCTTGAGCCAGAGCTTTTTGGGTCTGCAGGGGCAGCATGGATAAAAACTTCATGGAGGTGTTATATCTGGGGCGCAGGAGGGTTGGTAGCTGGGAGTGAGGCAGTAAATTGTCATCTTTTTATCCATATGTTTGAATCATATCCATTTCTAGCTAGCTCGACTGCCTGTCTGTGCTACCCACCGTGTTTTCCTAACAGCAAATTATTTGGGATAACTCTGGGAGCTGGAGGGAAATGTGTGCGGAGGCTTAAATGTGTGTGAGTTGGTGCACATTGCAAAAAATCCTGCACAGCTGTAGCTGGGGCAATGGGCCAGTTGGCTGCTCTGCCAAAAAACCTGCTTACATTTCCTCGGTGTCCAAAGCTCTCAAGGTTTGGGTGAAAACGCTGAATCCCCCCTCCCCAGAATGCCCAGCTGTGGGTGTAGGTTGGGGTGTGTGGCAGGTGACACACCCCTCTGGAGATGAGGTTTGTCTTGTTTCACTCTTGGTTTTGCCAGTGGGGCTTTGGCAGCAAGATACACCGTTGGGTTGACCCACAGCAGCCAAGAAATGTTTGAAAAGGGGGAAGAGCAACTGCTGGTTATGGATGGTGAATTGTGGGCTGTGCAAAGGAGGATTTGGTGTTTCTGTTCTGTGTTTTGCTGGTGAGTGGTCCAGTGGGACACACTGAGCATGCAGCACTGGGGTGGCTGAGCATCCAGACTCAGAGAAGACTAGGGACAGAGTCCAAACTGAAGACTTTGGACTCACCTGTCAGCTCTGACTCTGAGATTTCACATGGTCTGTTACATCCTGCTGGTCCCATTGGGAGTTGGGTACCTCTTGGCTTCTCCGTACAAGGACTTCTCACCATTCACAGCTTCCAAGTCACTGTTTTCCTTCCTGTGACGTCCCAGCCATGGCGAGATCATCAGCTTCCTCTGAATCTGTCCATTCAGCAAGCCCTGGAGTATCTCCCCTACCTGCAATTTGGGGCCAAATCCTCATCCCATTCTAGCTCTTGGAGTCCATCTCAGGGCAGGATGGGCCACAAGCCATGTCTGATACATCCTTCACCTTCATTTGGGGTCAGATGGTGACTCCTGCCTTTGCTGGCTGGACTTCAGACAACCTGCAGTAGCACCGCTCAGGGGGATCCATCCTTTGCATGGAAAGCTGAGATGGGAGGAATTTTTTTCCCCATCTGGCCAGGAAGGGAGAGCAACCAAAATGCCTTTCATCACCTTCGTCATCCCTGCTCTGGAGGAGAGAGCACGGTACGTGCTGCGGGAAGGATGACTGACAGCTCGGTGAGAAGCTGTTAAGCCCTGCACTTGGGGGATGTTCTGGAAGCCACCCCTGGAGCAACAGGAAACCTATGGAGCAAGTGCCTATATAAATATATAGATAGAGATCTATAGGCTCCTCTGGCTGGAGCTGAAGTGCGTTGAACTGGAGTAGCACTTGGCGTGCTCATGTGTGCTGGGAGTTGCAAGGACACAGAGAGCATCTCCTTCCCAAACATCCCTGGACCACAGGGGACCAAACACGGACTCAGTGTGGGGATGCAGCAGTGGAAAGGGCTGGTGGTGCTCATTGTCTTGGAAGAAGATGGAACACTTGGAGAGAGAAGATGTTTCCATCCTGATGGACAGTGTCATGGCAAGCCAGTGTACAGTGGAAAGGAAGGAAGGAAGAGCAGAAGAGCACAAGAAGAGCTTGTCACACTTCAGATTTTGGACTGGACTCTCGTTAATGGGCGGAATCCCCAGTGCTGTGCAAGCCCCTGGCGCCCTCAGCCACACATAGTTTTACTTTTGCCTCCTCCCCGTGCTGCTCTGGCTGCCTTCGGCCCCACGCCTCTCCTCCTCCTCCTCCTCCCCAGCACCTGGACATTCTCAGCATGTTCAGCTCCCTCACGCCTGCCTGGGGCTGGGGAAAGGAACCAGTCAGAGCCCATGCAAGGCTCCCAGCTGCCAAGGGGTGGCAGGGAAGGATGGTGGGACACATCATGGCTGGGAGGGGAGCGCAGGGTGCAGGAGCTGCTCCGGGTGGCAGGACCCCTCCAGCCACCATGGCAGATGGATAAAGGCTCTCACGCTGGGATGAACAGCCTCATCCTACAGTCCAGGCTGGAGCAGAGAAGGGAGATCTCTGCAATTTCCTCTGGTCTGCCAGAGGTTTTGGGGCTTTCCATCCATGTGATACAAACAGAATGTGAAGAGCAATTCTTAACCCCAGCATCCCCAGTAACATCCTGAGGGATTAATTTGCAGCGGACTCAGGTGAACCAGCCCAGGAATGGTTGGTGCTGGGTGAGCAGGGGCAGAGAGGTTGCTGGAAGAGTGGAGAGGATGCCTATGGATGGGAATGGTAGGGGATTTCAGCTGGGGAACTCCACCCTGCAGCACATCCTGACCCAGTGATGCCCATGCCTGTGGCGGCAGCAAGGGATGGGGATACTTGGGGGCAAAATCCCAGGGGACAAATCCTGGGGTTGGTCCTGGCTACTTGGGAGTCTATCCAGCAGCTAGTCTGAGCAGGAATAGGCTGGCCAAGAGCTGAATCATCCCTCCAGCACGGAGGAGATCCCCCAGGGCCCCTCCGTCGCTGTTAAAAGGCAGTAGCAAGCGCGAGAGGCTGTGAAATGGCTCCGCCGAGAGCTCGGCTTCTTAGGCAGCGCCGGCCTCCGAGGAAGCAGAGGATGCTCGGCTCGGAGCACCAAACCCGCAGACATCTGGAGCCCGTGGCTTGTTTCTCAACGGCTCCTTGGCCGTATTTCTGCTCCGTTTCGGAGATAAAGGCGGCGAGGGTGACCCCTCGGCGCGGGAGCCGCGGAGCTGGCCGCCCTCCAGCCAGCCTGGCCGGAGGAAACCGCGGCCCTGCTCTGTGCCGCCGCCAAAGCAAATAGAAATGGGGCGTTAGACAATGCCGGGTGCGAACTGGGGGGGATGGCTGGCTGCCGGCATCGCCCCTGCGGACCGGCTCCTCATCTCCAGCAGAGTTCCCACTGGCATCTCTGCCTCCTCTGCCCCATGCCCGGCCAAAACCCTCCTGGTGGGCGGCCTGAAGGCTTCGGCCAGGGCACCTCAGTGGTGCGCAGGGACTTACTGGGTGCTCAGGGAGGTAGGAGGGATGGAGGGTGAGGAAGAATAGATGCCCAGCTTCCAAGAGCCCTCTTGCTTACCGTGGGCTTGCTGGAAGGATTTGGCTTAGTCATCTATCCCTTCCCTCGCTGGTAGGCTGAGCCACTGCTGAAAATATCCTGGAAGACTCCCAAGCGGCACAGAAGGCAAGAAAATCAGAAACACATGAAGGAAGGGAAGACAGGAAGGGATGGGAAGGGAAGGGAAGGGGAGCAGGGCTCAAGGCGGGCTGGCCACCCACCTCCCTGCTGAGGCCGGAGCAGGGACACCCATCACAGCCACCCAGGCGGGGCTGCACCCTTGGTGGGTGCAGAGGTTCTGCTGGTGGTCGGCACTGGTGTCTGTGCCCAGCAGTGGCCTCGGTGGGACCGGGGACACTGCCCTTCCCACGGGCGCTTTGGAGTGAGCTCGTAGGAAATTGCCCTCTCTGAGAAAATGTGTTCCCGGCAGAGCCACATCCTTTCGGTGTCCGGGAAGGGCTGGTGCCCTGACCTTTGGCCAGCACAGGAGAAGCCCAGCGGCACTCGGCTGCTCGCCACGGTGCTTGTGCCAGGCTTTTAGCGCGTTGTTTTTAGCGCTTGCGTTGAGTCCTGAGGCGTGAGGGTGGCTCCTCCCTGTGTCGGTGCCTGTGTCCAGCTGGTCAGGATCTGCACAGCTTCTGTTGGCTGCTGCCATCTTGTGTTGCTCCATGCCTGAACCCCCCGACTGGGGCTGGCCACTGGCCTTGCCATGAGGTCATGGCAGGCTGGGATCTCCCTGCTGACCCTACATTGATTTTGGGGCTGAGCATGCCAGGATTGGTGGCGAGGGTCTGGGGGGAGACACAGACACCGGCGTCTTCCCCGCCCGCTGCCTCTTTGAGCTGTGGCCAAAGCCATGTGAGCTACAACCGGAGACCTGAGGAGCCCCCAAAGAAATCCTTTTCTCACCCTGTTACTGCTGTGGGTGTGCAAAACTCAGCTGAAATACAGGGTGGGAGAGGGGAAAGGCTCTGAGTGTGTGTCCCCTGCACTTTCCCATCTGTCTGGTACCTAAAATTTCTGGAAAAAGGCTCAGAACAACATTAGTGGAGATAGACAGAAAAGTACCTTTATTTGGAAGCACACTTTGGGTGGGCACCTGGAAGCTTCCAAATAAAGGTACTTTGTCTTTCTATCTCAACTAATATTGTTCTGAGTCTTTTTTCCGGGATTTTAGGCATCATGTCCCAGTATCTTGGTGAGGTCCTGCACTGAGTCCCCACTGCCCCACACTGCGTTATCACCCCCATGTCCCCCAGCCCTGGAGTATCTCTCCTGCCTTCCCCCAGCTGCCAGGAGAAGAGCAGGGATTCTGGGGAGTACCCGGAGGAAGGATTGCCAGTCCTGAGACCCCACATCCCCACTGAGCACCCCCCTAACCCCTCTCTCCCCCCTTCCTAGGTCTCTCCCGCAGCGCCAGCCTCTCGGAGAAGGAGCTGAAGGAGGCGAAGGCGCGGAGCCAGCGGATCGCGGCGCAACTCACCACGGCGCCCGGCCCCAGCTCCAAGGGCGTCCTGCTCTTCCACCGGCGCAGGCAGCGCGTCGACGGGCTCACAGGAGAGGGGAATGGCGGGGGGCTGCTGCTGAGCCCCACACCCCAGCCCCGGCGAGCGCCCATGGAGCAGGGCAAGGGCCAGGCCATGAAGCCCGAGCCTCACCGGCCCGGCAACCCAGGAGATGGGATGCAGGCAAATGCATCCCCCTGCCAGGAGCCACCTGCTGAAGCCCAGCAGGTCCCACTCAGCGTCTACCTGAAGGAGAACATGGCACCGGCCACCACCAATGGCGTGCAGGAGCAGGAGGCCAGTGGGATGGAGAGAGGGATGGAGGGGCTCGGGGACGTGGGAGCCCCTGCGGGCCTGAGCAAGGTGGCTCTTGTCCTCCCACAGAGCTCCGAAGAGGGCAAAAACATCGAGGTGCCCAGCGAGGTGCCCGGTGAGGTGCCCGGTGAGGTGCCCAGTGAAGTATCCAGTGCGCCAGCAGGGACAGCCACAGGGATGGCATCCCCAGCTGGCCAGCAGCAGAACGGGGCGCAGGGCCGGCAGTACTATGAGGTCCATCTCACCCTGGCCAAGCCCAAGCCTGTGAAGAACCGGACAGCCAGACCCTTTGGCACCCAGGCATCCCCCACCAGCAGCCAGCCAGCAGAGGAACCCCCTGCCCCAGAGCTGCCCCCGCCACCCACCTATGCAGAGACCCTCAGCAACCCCCCACCGCTCACCCGTGTCCGCTCCCCCCCTGCCTACTCGGCCCTGTACCCTCCTCAGGAGCAGAAGATGCTGCCAGGTCCCCTCCTGAGCTGCGGGATGAGCGGACCAAACCCCTTGCCCAAAACAGGGATCCTGGAGGAGTCTGCTGCCCGGAGAGCCAGCAGAAAATCCATGTTCACCTTTGTGGAGAAGCCGAAGTTGGGCCCCAACCCTGACCTGCTGGACCTGGTTCAGAGTGTGGACAGCAGGAAGAAACAGAAAGAGCAGGGAGAGCCTTCTGCCGAGGATGAGTCCTTTGCCCTTGGGGCTGAAGCTTCCAACTTTGTCCCCAACAGTGTAGCCAGGGGTGGGCACCACCTCCCGCCAGCCGAGGATGCTCCAGCATGGTCCTCCTGCCTCAAGTCTCCCACCATCCAGCCCAAGCAGAAGCTGCAGCCCAGCCACATCCTCAGTGAAGCGAGAGGGAAGGGGGCTGAGCTCTTTGCCCGCCGGCAGTCCAGGATGGAGAAGTTCGTCATCGAGGCTCCCTCCCAGCCTGAGATGCTGCGGTCCCCATCCCCTACCATGTCTCTTCCTCCCTCCTGGAAGTACGACAACAATGCTTACCTGTCACCCATGGTCTCCAGACGCCCCTCCAAGAGTCCCTCCAGGCCCTCCAAAACCCCCCCTTCATCTCTGTATGGTGGCAACCTGATGGAGAATGAGGTCTCCCAGAAGGAGCTGGAGATCTCCAAGCACCAGCCCTACCAACTCCAGTCTTCTCTCTTCATCCTTTCCCCATCCAAGGGGCCAGCAAGGTCCATCCCCCAGGAGATGCCTCCACCCAGACCCTCTCTTCCCGACGCCTACCCCTACCCCCAGCAAGCCTCCTGTCCAACATCTCCGTTGCCTCCTTCCCCTGTTTGGCATCCCCCTGTGGTGCCCAGCACCGGCCAGACCACCTCCAGCCTCTTCCCTGGTGCTGCTGGGGCCCTGCCCCTGACTCATGAGAGCCGTGCCAGCCCTGGAGCCCCTGCTGAGGTGCTCCTGGCCTCCCCGTGCCGCCTGCTGCCACCGCGGGCCAAGGCCGGCTTCCAGGCACCCCGGCCCTCCTACTCCACCAGGAATGCCGGCATCGAGCCGCAGGTGTGGAAACCTTCTTTTTATTACAAGTAGTGGTGGCGGAGAGAAAAACACGGGGGTTGTAGGCTAAGCCCTCCCTGACTGCTCACGGGAGTACCAAAAGCCAAGCCAATCACAAAAAAAGGGGGGAAAAAGAAAAGGAAATAGAAAAATGAAGCAGCTGGGAGGCTGCAGTGCTGGGACAAGCACAGCTGAACCCCCAGTGGAGTGGGAGCCAAGGAGTCCCAGAGAGGCAGCAGGAGTTGGGGTGTAGAGCCCACAGGATCCCAAACAGCCATCAGGAGCCTGCCTGTGCTGCCAGGGCTGACGGTGCTTTCTCGCTTCTCTCGCCTGGAAACTGTACGGAGCATTGCACCTCTGGCTCCCTCCTTTCCTCGCCTCCCGCCTTTCCAGCACTCAGAGCTCTGCCTGCTCATCTGCGCCCCCTCTGTCCTGTGGCTCCTCTCAGCCTCCTACCAAAGCAAACCTGCAGGGGACACCCCACCTTTCCACCTCACTGTGCCTGCTCCTGGCTCTTCTGCTGCTCCTTCAGGATCTGTCTTCATTTTCTTCCTCACTGCGGAGGGAGGGCTGCATCCCTCGGGGAACTGTAGAGTCCCCTGGTGCCGGGACAAGGGACACTGTGGGGTGCCTGTCCCTCCCTGGGCTCGGTGCTGGAGCTGGGGCGGGCAATGCTGTGGCTCGGCTGGAAGCAAGGGAAGTGCTGGGATGAGGCGGGTGCCGAGGGCAGAGCTGCTGGTGATGCTCAGCTGAGGCTCGTGGTCAAGCCGTGCCTCTGCTCTCCCCTCCCTCCCACCACTCTCCCCATGGTGCCAAGTTGCCTTTTGACTGTGCTTTTATTTCTCCTGCGTTTTTCTCTTTCCCCCTCTTTCTGAATACACTCTCTGCGCTGTCACACCTGCCTCTTCTCTTTCCTGCCGTCTGTGAGCAGTGCCGGGCGATGGACACCCGGGGGCTCCGAGCATCCCCCGCACGGAGGCTTGAGGAAGCTTCAGGGAGCGGGAGGTCCCGGGGCATATTTTGGGCAAGAAGAATAAATGGCAGGCTCAGCCTTCTTGGGGGCAAAGAGTCGAATGCGTTTTGGGGAGCCCTTGCAGGGGTGCTCGAGGAGGTATCCCCAGCTCCCGTGGGGCTGAGCCAGCACGAGTCTTACTTTGGCAGCCCTCCTGCCGCTGTCGCCCTGCTCTGTCCCTTCACCCCCCCAGCCCTGCGTGGGGGTCACTAACCCGCTCTCTGTCCCTCTCCAGGACAGGAGGTCGTCCCTCCCCGCGTCGCCCACCTGGACGCCCCGGCTGGCGCGGCGTCCGGGCAGCCTGGACGGCTGGGCCAGCCCGGCCTCGGTGCCCGAACTGGATGAGGGACCTCCCATGTCGCCTCCGTGGAGCGAGAGGTCCCTGTCCCCTCTGCGGCAGGACGCGGACCCCCGGGCCAGCCGGCAGATGCAGGCGCGGCTCGCCAGGAACATCATCAACGCCGCCCGCAGGAAGAGCTCCTCTCCCAGAGCCGTGGGGCCGGAGGGCTCCCGGCCCTTCACACCCATCTCCACCGGGCCCCCCAGCCTGCCCCAGTCCCCCCGGCTGGGCCCCAGGGCGCCGGCACTGGGCGGCCTGGGCAGCCCCTCGCCCACCCACAAGAGCCCCCTGCGATCGCCCCGGGCGGGCAGCCCCCAGTTCTGTGCCTCCCCCGGGATGCCCCGAGCCGCCTGGGCAGAGGGACGCCAGCTCCTGCTGCCACCCGGCGCGTCCTCCTGCCCCGTGCCCAGGCTGTCCCCCATCCCCAAGAGCCCCCTGCCATCCCCCGTGGTGGGCGGCCGGTCCGCAGCCAAGCGCTGCACCTCCCGGTCCCCGACGGACTCGGACGTCTCCCTCGACTCCGAAGACTCGGGGACCAAGAGCCCGGGAATCCACAGCTTCAACCTGTGTCCGCGGGGCTGGACGGGCAGCCTGCGGCTGAAGACGGGGGGGCTGCCCTCGGGGGCCCCCTGTACCTCCTAGATCAGCCAACCCCAGCCAAACCCACCCTCTTCCCGGACCCGTCAGCCCGGGTGATGCCACCCTCTGACCCACCCCCACCGGGAACTGATGCCCCAAAGCCAGCGTGTCCCCGCGGAGCCGCCGCGGTCCCTCGGTGTGCCAGCGGGGTCAGGTGCCTCCTGCCCGCCCGCCATCCCATGGCCCTGCTCTATTTTTACCACCGTAACCTTTCGGGGCAGGACTGCGTGGTCAGCAGGCAGGGGCAGGCAGCGTGGGGGGAGCCAGCCCCTGCCCGCCTGCCTGCCTCATTCCTGCATAGCCAGCATGGGATGGGCTCGGTGGTCCCCCGAGAGCCCCCTGTCCCCAGCTGCCAGGTGGTACCCAGGGGTGCCACCGTAGCTCTGCTTCCCCTGCGTTGGCACAGCCGCCGTACCCAGCAGGGATGGGCAGCGTGCCATGACTGGGCTCCCTCTCCCAGCCTCTCCCAGCCTCCAGTTCTGGCTGGTTTCAATTGAAACCAGATTCTGGGGAGGAAAAGTTAATTCTTTATTCCATCTCTCCAGTTCTTCATTGTTTTTTATTGGGTTTTTTTGGTTGTTGTTGTTTCTTTTTACATTTGACCCCTTCTCAAAGAAATTCTCCCAAATCCTTCCTTCTCTGGTGACCAAAAAGAGCCAAAGTTATTTATTGCCGCATTAAGGGGACAGTTTGTAGTTGCCCTCCCACCCTTCCCAGGCAAAGAGGGACAACCCCATCCTGTACCTGTCACTGTCCCCAAGCCCAGGTTCACTACATCCTCATTCCCACCCTGGCAGGATGAAGGCACCCACAGGAATCGATGGGTTCTGTGGCAGTCAGGGGAGGTGGGAAGAGGTGGGGAGCTATGGAGGGCTGAAGGAAGTGGTACAGAATGCAGAGGATTTGAAGGACATGTCGGCACAGGAGGTGATGCTAAGAGTATCCCCACGGGGACAAGTTGGTGTCCCCACATCTTGATGAGACCAGCGCCTGAAAAGAGGTTGCATTTGGGCTGCCAGGGCTCTGGCATGTTCAGGGAGTCTTGGTCACCCCTTCCCTTTCCCCAGGACACACAGTTGGAGCCAGCCCATCCCTGTTCCCTGGAGTACCTCCACCCTGCAGCCTGCCCTTCCTGGAACACAGCCCCCCATTCCCAGGACACATCTCCCACCCTTGCTCCAACAGCCACCACAACCCACCTTCACCGCGCCGCTGTATACCCAGCTCAGAAATAAACTGCCATTATCCCACCCAGCCTGGCTCTGATCCATCCCCAAGGTGGCCTGGAAACACATGGCACATGGCCACCTCCTGCTGCTGCTACACACCCACCGTCCCTGTCCCCAAGGGCCAGCCCTGCTCCGTGCCAGGGTGACAGCATCCCCATCCCCATGGGTCAGCCCTGCTCCATGCCAGGGTGACAGCATCCCCATCCCCATGGGTCAGCCCTCCTCCATGCTGGAGTGATGGCATCCTGGTCCCCAAGGTTTAGCCCTGCTCTGTGCTGGGGTGACAATGGCTTGGTCCCCAAGGGTCACAGCCCTGCTTCATGGCAGGGTGATGGCATCCTCATCCCCGTGGGTCAGGCCTGTTCCCTGCTGGGGTGATGGCATCCCAGTTCCCAAGGGTCACAGCCCCGCTCCGCCCCCTTTCTCAGCCAGAAATAACTTCTGTCCCGTGGCTGGACCTTGGCATCCGGGCTGGAGCCCAGGACGGGTTGGGGCGAGCAGCAGGAGCCCAGGGGTGCCGTGAAGGGCCACCCGGGGCCACCGAGTGCTGGTGGCTGCAGCTTGGCTTTGGCCTCATCACCCAGCGCAGTAGGAGAAGCATCTTCAGTCCCCGGCGTCTGGGGCATCCCCTGGCCAGGTAGGGAAGGNGGGTGGGTGGGTGCACAGGCCTTGGGGGGGGTCTCAGCCTGTCACATCACCACTGTGAGGGTCAGGGTACAGACTCCCTGGAACAGGGCGGGAAGGACGGGGTGCAGGTCTGAGGCTCGCTGTGCAGGTGGTTAATGCAGAGCTCAGGGTTGGCAGGGAGATGCATGCCAAGCACCTGTGGCTCCATGGGGACCCCCTGCTGTCCAGGGCTCTTCGGGGAAGCTGCCCAGCATCAGCCTCAGCTGAGGGATGCCAGATGCACCAAACAGGGTCAAAGAGCAAGCACTTACTGAGCCGAGTGCCCTGGAGGGTGCTGCTGCAGGTGGGCAGCCTGGGGGGCTCAGAGCAGGGCTGGTTTCCAGCTGCCTCTCCACAAAGGAGCAACCCAGCCTGGAGGTCCCATACCCCTCTTCCCCACTGGCCGGGCTCACCAGCTCCCTGCAGGGTCAGGGTTGCAGCTCCTGCACCCTTGGGGCCAGCAGCTGAAAATAGCTCTGCTAAGGCGGAGGTGCTGGGGGGGGCAGCCAGGGCCCCCCTCGCCTGGCGGGCTGCAGCAGCAGGTGCTGCTCTGAGGGCACTCGGGGCACAAGGACCTCAGCTCGCTGCGGGCAAGGACAGAGCTGAGGACATTTTCTGCCCTAAAGAAAGGCAGAAAGGAAAGATGACAGGCAGGGGCTGAGGGACAATATCCTTCGAACATCCCCTGTGTCTGTTGAAGTGAACTGAGAGCGGCGTAGGGAGAAGCTTCGGGATGATGCTGAGAGATGGTGCTGAGGGATGTTGAGAGGAGACACTCAGGGATGATGCTGGACAGGGCACATGCTCAGCTGAAACCTGGCATCTCTCTGTGGCATGTTTGGGGCTGACATGCCCCCATGCTTGGTGTCACTCTGGGGATGCCTCTCTTTTCCAGCCAGGCAGGATCTGTACCCCTGCCACAGACCTGCCCCCCGGAGCGTGGCAGCAAGTGATGACCATCATGAGACCGGACCCTGAAGATGGTAAGAGGGTGCAATGGTGTCCCCAGCCTAGGGCAGTGGTGTCCTCCTTGCCTGGGGGCTGGACCCAGCTCTGACTGAGGCCACTGACCCATGCGTGGGGTGGATGAAGCTGTTTGAGCCCCTGGAGCTGAGCTAACTGCCTGACAATTCCTCCCACTGAGGAAAGGCCACTCCCTGACACAGCTCCTGGCGTGGGCATGTGGCTGAGCCACACAACAGGGACCCCAATGAGGGGACACACTGTCTGTGCCGGGCTTGGGGGTCCCCAGCACTGCAGCACCCTCAGCTGTGGCTGTGCCTCCCCCAGAGCCCCGGCTGGACCTGGGCAAGAAGATGAGCACAACGCAGGACCTGATGATTGAGGAGCTCTCCCTGCGGAACAACCGTGGCTCCCGGCTCTTCCAGCAGCGCCAGAAGCGGATGCAGCGCTTCATCTTTGAGCATCCCAGGGAGGTGGGTCCGAGGACAGCCCTTCCCCACCTCTCACAGCCTTTGCAGGGAAGTGATTCCTGGTGGGCTGAGGGTCTCTGCAGGACAGCCACAATGGGCTGACTCCTATGCCGAGATGAAAGGAGAGGAGAGATGGCTTGGTGGGCTGGGCATGGAGATGGGCAAGCAGGGAGTTCAGTATCCACCAAAGGAGAAGGGGATGGTGCCCCTCTGCCTCTGCACCCACTAACCCCTCTTCTACCTCCTGCAGCTCCCAGGGCAGGGGGGCTCACACCGCACTGAGAAAGGCAATGCAGAGGGAACAGCAAATGAACAGACGGTGAGTAGATGGAGGGAGTTACGAGGTGATTTCAACCACCTGCCAAGTCCCAGCTGGGGCAGGGAAGTGTTCTGTGCCTGTCAAGTCTCCCCTCCACAGGCAGGGGAGAACGCAGGGGGCCAGCAAAATTATCACTCCGAGCTCCACGTGGCAGCATCACCCCAGGGCGGCCCCCCAGAAGTGCCCAAGAAGACAGAGAAAGTCTTGCACATGAGCAAAGTCCTGAACCCCGGCGCCCTGGCCCCAGGTAAATAAATGCTGCCTGCACCCCAAACCTGGCACTGCTGTGGTCTCAGCAATGTGGGGCTGGAGGCAGCAAACTGCTGCCTGCTGAGGGGTCTGCCCCAAACCATCCCTCAGAGTTCTTAGATATACAAATATATAAATATATATTTATATATGGTTATAGAGATGCAATCCTTGCACCAGCAGCAGGTCCCCTATGACCAGGCAAAGGCCAGGCTGTTCCCAGCCCCCTGCCCCAGCAGCCCATGCTGTCTCTCCCCCTGCACAGGGTACTCAAGCCCCCTCAAAGAAATCCCCCCGGAGAAGTTCAACGTCACCGCCATTCCCAAGGGCTACCGGAGCCCATGGCAGGAGCTCTTTGGTGACAAGGATGATGCTGTGCATGGCAAGAACCAGCCGCCCATGAGACCCCCTGGATGGGACTTCAGGAGCTTCAACAGGTAACAGGCAGGCACCACTAAGCTGGCCAGCCCTTGGTCAAGCCCCTTAGCCTTGAGAAGCATCCAACATCCTGTGAGGGAAACACAATGGTGAGTGCCCTCTATACACCACAGGGGCACAGCAAGGGCTCGGGATGCTCTTTTCCTGCTCAGGAGCTCCCCTGTGGCTCCCTGCAAAGTTCCCTGCCTCCAGCAGCTCCCCAGATCTACTCTCAGCTCCACCACTGGGCTTGCACAGCCTTAAGCAGTTTGATCTCACTGGCTAACCTCAGGGATGAAATTTGTGAGGAGTAATTCTCATGCACATGGTCCTGGAGAAGGAATCACTCCTGTTCCCAGCTGGACTCAGCCCTGGGCGGGGTGGAGGAATGACACAGACAGTGCCAAGTCTCTCTCCTAATTTCCTAAAGGTATCCAAACAGCTGCTGGAAGCAGTGGGGGTATAAGGTTAATCTTCCCACAAAGTGCTAAGAGGTCACCAGATTCCTTCCAAACACCTGCTTGAGTCTGAAGCCTCCAGGGCAGGGGATTTTTGCTCAGCCTGGCAAGCTGTGTGCCCTGTGGCTGCTTCTAATGGAGCATGGCCGGTGCGGCCTCACACCTCCAAATTACATTGGAGTCAAGGTTAAAAACCTGGAGCAGAGACTGCCAAGGAAGATTTCCTTTCTGGAAAGGTGCTTGATGGGGAACCAGGAGACGGAGTTCTGGTGGTAGCTAAAGCACCAGCAATCCATGGTAGAATAATAACTAAACTTTTAAGCTGAACGTCATCCCAAGGAATCTGCAAACCAAGGTCCTGGATGTTTCCTTGCCAAAAGCCTCTGTCACAAGAATGGAATTACATGGGCCTTGGTGGCCTGGCCAAAGGCACCTTCCAGTAGGCAAGTTCCCACTGGAGCTCCCCACTGGGACACAGCACTACTCCCTGTCAGACCATGTGCCACAGTGCTGGGCCTCTGCCAAGGGCAGCTCCACTGTGCCCACACTGGGGCTGCATTTGAGTCATGGGAGACTCCACTGCTGTGCTTTGAGCACCCAGCTGAAGAGGCTGTGGGGAGCCACAACCCCTCTGCATGGGAAACGCATCTCAGAAGTCAGACTACCACTGTCCCTTTGCTGCTCTCCTCCCCCTCGGCCCTGGGGCTTTGCCATGTGGCTCTCCTTGAGGAGTTACAGCTGAGGAGGTGCTGCAGGAGGAGAACAAGGAGCTGCTGCAGACACTTGGCTCTTTTCTTTCAACATTTAGCCATGTTCCTGCCTTGGGATTTATTTATGGACAGGGACTGAAGCAAGGGCATGTTTCTGAATAGTGCTTTACCCTGTACCATTTCTCCCCTCTCACACGCTGCCTTTCTATTTAAAGTCTTCAACTGTAATTTAATACAGATGGATGCTAAATTAACTCCAAGCCTCTCGCCACCTCCTCTAATGCTTCACTAAGGCAGGAAGATTCAGAGAGACAATCTGCTTTTAACTGGGCTTTTCATGATCTTCCAATCTGTTGGCTTTTAAATCGTTTCACAGTTCAAATACTAAACCACAGAAAAACAATCCTTTTGGAAGAAACTGGCTATTGAAAAGCCAGTGGTCTTGCCTAAGGCTGATTGAATCCCAGCATAGCTCACAGGGCAAGTCCACCAGCTCAACAGCAACTGTGTTACACTGATTTCTTCCCAATTTTAAACATTCAGGCTGTGATGCAAAGACTTTGGGCCATCTTGGTGCCTTAAGAGTAAAAGTCAAGCTTTGAGAAAGACTCTCTTCCCAGAAGGGAGAAAGTGCCTAGAACAAACCTCTCTCATTTACCTTTCCCCCTTATTTCTCTTCTGTTGCAAAACAGTGCCACATTACTCATGTTCTAGCAGTGCTTCCCAATGCAAACATTCCCAGTTTTGCCTCACTGATAGCTCAGCCTCCATGTGCTGCTCCAAAACCAACATTCTTGTCTTTTTGGGGGCTGGCACACTATTCCCCAGTCCCTTTCCACATTTCTCCATAAAGGGATGACAGCTCTTGCCCCCGCACTGCTCCTCCTGTTAGTCATAGTTCATGAGGAGTCCCAAAAGGCAGGATGGAGCCAGGACCAAGAGAGAGACATTTGCCTGCACATGTGCTGGAGGGATCCAGAGCAGCCATCAGCCTCGGCCCTCTGCAGAACATAGGAGCTGTGGATGAGACACTTTCTAAAGACCAGGGGGGTTTGTCACTGCTCTCTGAATTTAAGCCCTTCTACATGCAGAACACTTCCACTGACACAGGCACTGAGCCTTGCTCTCTAGTCTTGCCAAAGCTTGAGTTGAGGTGGGCTCTGTACCAGACAAGTGCCTTGCTAGGTTGGCAGGGGCTCTAACGGTGTCCTGGGGGGGAGGAGAGTTGTCATTTGCCACAGACATTGCTAGTTTGTGCCAGGCTCAGAGTAAATCCAGACCTACATTTTCTATCACCTTCACAACTTGGCCTCGAGACTAAGCCTGCTTCTCCTTGTGCCACAGGACTCCAGCCCCGTTTGACAGGGCGATGGTTGGGGAGCTGTTCTCCATGCCCACCATAGAGCTGGACAACCTGAGCGTGCTGGAGGTGATTGCCCACAGGCCCAACTTCAATCGAGTGGCGCAAGGCTGGGCGCGGATCCTGCCGGAGAGTGAAGAGCTGTAGCTGTTCCTACCCCACCACCACGGATGGTTTCCTTGCTAGACTCGGACGCACTTTGCAGGGTGGGAGAGAGGGGGGCAGGTATCCTTCGGGGAAGCTCAGCTAGTGCTCTCAGTTGTCATCTTCAGATGGGGTTTGAATGAGCTCGAGCCTGGGACCATTCTGAATTCCCCTTGCAGCAGCCACTGTGACAAGGGCAGTTAGTGCCAAGCTAGCCATGTTCTCTCTGCTAATTGAGCAGATCCCCGCAAGCTCCTGCACAAAACATCCCATACCGCCTGTCCTCTTCCCTAATGGCAGCACCACCAGCTGCAACACACCGAGCTGCCGAGCTGCGTCTCACCGACACAAGAGACCTGCTCCGACAGCTGGTGCTTTTGCACAGAAATGCCATCTTCAGGACAACTCCACATCTGTCATTCCAGTCAGGACAGTAAGAGGAGGTGAGAATGGAAGAGCAGCAGCAAAACAAGTTACCAGAAGCGTTGACATGTTAAAAGCAGTTAGTTTGGGCTTTGGCTGGACAACAAAAACGAATGAGGAACTAGGAATCTACCTGTTTGCCAACACAGCACAACCAGGATAGATGGGAGACAAATGCTGGGAGATGGAAACTTTTGCCCTGTTTCCACTGGCTAGCACTTGGCAGCTGATATCTTCCCCTTTCTACTGCTATTTGCATGCCTTGCTTGAACATCTAAGCCTTTTGAGTGACTTATGCCAGATTTGCTTCATGTAGTTGGTCAAAAAGGATCAGGTCCTGCCTGAACATGCTGCCTGGACCCACACTAGTCTGAGGATACTGCCAGGGTGTTCCAGTAACTTCAACACCAGTGGGAAGGGAAAGTAGTGTGGCCATGGCTCTAGAGCGAGCACAGGATTCTCTGGGAATGTGGAAATCAGCAGTGAGGATCCAGCTACACCACCATTTTCAGCAGAGACACACAGTGGGACTTGCAGCTAACAACATCGTACAGTCACCAGAACATCTGGAGAACCCCGCTCACCACAAACAAAAATCTCTTGACTTAACCCAGGCTTCCTCCTGTTGCTTTTGTCAGGTTCCTAATGTTACCCTTACTTACACTCCCTTTTTCCACCACCATGGTTAAATGGGGCAAGTAAACATGGTGGTAAAAATAGAGTTAACAGCTGCCTCACTTGTGAAGTGAGTTTGTAATGCCGTGCAGAGCAAACCTCACAGAGATTCTGCTGCCACAACATAACACCCAGGTGGGAAACTTTCACTGCCCTGTTCTTCCCACAGAAGCAGGAGGGGACAAGCAAATGGAAACAAAAAGGTCTGTCCCTTAAACAGATGATAAGTCTCTGATGCTCAACTGATCTCCTGTTAGAATTTCATCACTCTCCTCTTTGTCCATCAGCTGCAGAACCCATGTAACCCCCAGGGATCTGGCTGGAAATAATAAATAAATTGTGAGGATGTAAAGCCTCTTGCATTTGAGATGTGTCTGCGTAGCACTCACAGGCCCTGACTAAGGACAGTCGGGGCCAGAGTAGTGGCAAAAGCCACAGCCCTCTCCTATCCACCAGCAGCCTCTGCTGTCCAACACTAGCCTGGGATGGCTTTTGCCTGACAAAAGCTGAACTAATTACCTATGTTCAAAGCCCAGCTCTTTCTCCAGAGAAAGCCAGCCTGTGGTGCCCAAGTGCCTGGCAGGGCTGGCACCATCATGGGAGCCCAGTGGCACTGTACTGGACAGCACATGAAACTAAAAGCAGACGTGCTATGCTTGCCCATGCTGCATCTTGGCTGTGGGAGCAGCCACATAAAAGTCAGACAAAGTCTGCAGACACTGCGCTCCAGGAAACAGGGTCTAAGCACAGTGTTGAAAAATTCAAATATTTTAATGTACTTCTTTTTAAAACAAAGAAATGAAGCTTCAGAACAGGCCCCATCATGTTTTGCTTTACAGAAAGATATCCACAGATCCACTGCACATAAGCAGCTAGCATACAGATAAACCTAAAATCCTCCAGCCACATGTACAACAGACCTTACTCAGCAGCAGCTCCTGGCAGGATGCAGTCACTCCTGGCCAAGCACTACAGTTGGAGCACATGAAGAAAAGTTTCATGTCTTATCAAAGCAGGATGAAGTGGGACCCATCTCAAGATGCTGTATCACAGGCCTTGAAAGCCTCAACCCCCCCCCGAGCAGCGGCACAGTGCCCTCCCCTGCAGCTGTCAGCAACACAGCCCAGCCTGTGGGGACACTGAGGGGGCTGTCACCCAGCTAAATTGGGCAACTGCTGACCTGTCACTCCATGTCATGCTGGCACTGCCCGGGGGCTACTTGCCTGACCCAGCACTTGTCTTGCTCAGGATGTGCAGGATGAGAAGTGATGCATCAAAAAAAGTTTTGTTTTCTTGTCTTTTTTTAAGCCAGAAGTTAGGAAAAAGGAGGGAGGAAAATTCTGTGTAATAGTAAAGCAAAGCCATGGGTTTTCCCATGGCAACAACATCATCTGATGAGCTTGTTTTTCAGCTCTTATCCAGTCCTGGTTTAATACTTCATTAGAATAACACATCGTTGGTTACCTGACAGAGAAGAGTCTCTGGTTACATGTAAACAGTCCATAATGCTCAGGCTAAGGATATCAAATGGGCTTGAAAAGGGTTTAATTTCATTTTTCCAGAAGTTTATTTCAAAAGTGTGCCAATGGGATACACAGATAGCACTGTAATTCTGGTACCCTGGACCCACAGACCCCAAACAGCCCTCCTGTCTGTCCCCCACCCCCCTCCCAACACTAAAAGACCTGGGACATACCAACGATCCGATTAACTAACGGAGACACGGAGCTCAGCCTGCCCTGTGGCTGCAAGCAGGGGAATAAGGCATCTCTAGCTCACCCACAGCTCAACATATGGTGCTACCATGGTAACTAGAAAATGACATTTACTTCAAGGATGAGGGTGGCAGGATGTGCTAGGGGTTGCTGTGCTTTCCTGCGTGGGCACCCATCCTCTGGGGATCCTGGGACGGGTAGTGGATGGGGCCTGGGGCTCTCATGAAGGGAGGCGGGGGCCCCATGGCGTGGAACATGTGTGGTCCAAAACCTGCAGGAACAAAGTTGGCAGCTTCAGGCAACAGAAAATCCAATGTGTATGTTCCACTGCTTCAAAGTACCGACAGAACAGCTGGCTCACAGCTGTGCCTCACAAATGTGCACATCTCCCACCTCCCCAAGAACTCTTTCCCTCTTCTCAGTACAACTGGGGGCAACCCCCACACAACACACATCCTTACAGATAAAAGTTGGTGGAGTGACTGGGCAGGTGTCTGTAATACCCATCTAAATGTTTTCTGTTCAATCGTGGAGCAGAATAAACACATCCACAAGAGTCCCACATTCCATTAAAAAAAAAAGTATCTCTAGATAGATACATACAGAGAGCCAAAGATATGCTGGCACTCAACCAGCTACAAAATCACCCTTTGAAGTTGGGGTTAATGTGGCATTTACACAGCCAGCAAAAGCAATGAGTAGGTCTCAGTACCAGCAACAGGGATCTCCGACGTGCCTGGGAATTTGCAAGAGAATACCTACCACAACAGGCAGCTCAGTTTAATTAAACTGTGCTGACAGCTCAGTTTAGCTCATCAGTTGACACTGTGTGATCAGGGATGAGGAAAATCAGCTCAGGGCATGCATCAGTGCTGCAGCATGGCCAGGCAAGGGGGAACAGACCATCTAACACCAAGTTCCACACCTCTACTAGAGGGGGAAACACAAGTACCTGGAGGTGGTGGTGGAGCAATGCCAGGAGGAGGAGGCAGGGCAATGTTCACCACGGCTGAGGGGCCACTTGGAGGTAGATTGAAGTAATTTGCAGAAGCCTCCTCTTCTGCAGCTGGAGGAGGGGGCAGAGCTGCAGAAGAAGTACACGGTGGTTATGGAAAATCTTTCAGATGAGACAAGCAAAGGTGTCTGCCTTCAGAGCGGGGGCACAGTCCGTGCCTTCACACGGGCAAACTGCTGCTACCATTGCATGTAGGAACCAGAGTGAGGAGCAGGACTGCTCTTGAAACACCAGTCACTAATTTTCTTCACCCAAAACCAGCTTTGCTTTTTCCATCATACAATGCTCAGTAGATTAGGAAAACATTAAAAGCGTGCGCTGCCAGCATCTCAGACCTAAGTAACTTGAATTCAGCTTTAACTTTTCACTCATCACATAATGAACTCTCTTTTCATCCAGGACTTGTTTCTAAACAAAGCTCACCTCCCATCCCAGCTGGATCTGCTGCAAACCCACTGTAACTGCTCTGGGCTCACCACTGCCTCTACCATCCTGAACTTTCACTGCACCCAGAAATTTCACACCAGCCTCGCTTACGGAAGCGGGTCAGCATCAAGTGTTTCAGAGAGGAAAACAACTCCCTTACCACCAGGAAGTCCTGGAACTGGCTCCAGCTTTATCCCGGATTCTGTGGTACCTTCCTTGTCCTTTTCTTTTCCTCTTGCTGCCTGAGACCTGAAAAACAAGACAAAAATTGGAGAACAAGGGTGAGAAAAAGCAGGATAAGGAGATACTTGTTACACAGTAGTTTCACATTATCTAATCCAGATCCATTGCTTCAGACAAAAGATAAAAAACTCACAGAACGTCAAAGACAGGTGGTATGAAGTCTGCAAACAGTGCTTACTGTTTGGAGATGGACTAGGAGCAAAAATACAGAACCTCATCCATAACCCTCAACCAGGAAATCCCTTACAGTATTTGTGTTATCTCCAACCAAGACCCCACTGCAGGAAGAAAACCAAAGAGAACCCCAAACGGGTCTCTACTCCAGCGAAACATCCAAAATCCTGCTTATCAAGACTATGTAAACTGAGAGCAGAACCTTGTGGCAGTATAATTCAGGCTTCCTCCCCTTACACTCACCTTCCCCACTTGACATTGAGCCTGCGACCGTTGACAATGAGCTTGTTGAAGGATTTCTCAGCAGCCACCTCTGCAGCTTGCCGGGTGGCAAACTGGATGAAAGCACACTGCTGCCTCTGCACCACGGTTATCGTCCGGATCTCCCCAAACTGGTAGAAGTGATTTCTGTGGGGGCAAAAAAATCAGGATGATACCCCACTCCCCATAGTCAAAGGGTACACAGCAAAGCAAGTGGAATAGGTATGCTTTGTATTCTCCATCCCCTGTTCAAACTAATTATTAAAAATCAATAATCAATCAATCATTAGTGCCCTCCTGTGCAATTATGGAGCAATAAAAGCTCTGCAGCAGCTTTTCTCAGCAGCTAACTAGAAGCTAAAGGACTACCTCCTAAAAAGGGTTATATAGTATCCCCAACAGCTAAGAAGTATGATTAATCTTTAAAGAAATAAATTTTAATCAAAGCATTTGAAATGTGCTTGTTTATCTGTTCTCCAACAAGCTGGCACTCCTCTGCACTTGTCCACCAACCAGTTCCCCATTAAGGAAAACTGAACACCAGATTTATTTTTGTTCCTAACTGGAAGATCAGCAGAAATCTAAAAGGCAAGGGCAATAAAAGTTCACCAACACACCTGAGATCTGATTCAGAGATGGTATCTCCAAGCCCTCCAACATACAGTGTAGTAATAGTCTTGTCTTCAGGGGGGTCTAGACGAGGCATGGTTGATGCTCGTTTCAGCAGTTTATCAGCCACGGGATCATTAATTCCATAGTAACGATCTTTGATGTTCTGGTCAGCCAGAGGGTCATCTGGATCTGTAGGTTTCTCATGTCTACGGTTCAGCAGACAAAGCATTTTATAACACCAGTGACAGCTACATGGATTAAAATGGCTGTAGCTGCCACCTCCCCTTCTCAACCCCTTGGGTCACTTATATCCTTAACCCTGCTCACATAAACACACCAGAATGGAACAAAAAGCCCTGAGAACTTGAATTGCAGCCAGGGCTGCCTCAAGTTCTGAATGAATGGCACTTCTGACAGCTCAACATTCAGCACCACAAAACACAAGTGCTGGGTTTCAAATAGCCTCTTGTTCAAACACAAAGATCTCTGGCTGAGGGGACTGACGCCACGAAGGGGAAAAATGAACTACACAAGAGGAGAGCTGCAGTCACTGCTTTGGCAAACCCTGCTGCCAGCTGCTCACAAATGAATGTACCACCACAGAGACTCTTTTGCTGGTGCTAGATGCAAGTTTCACCCTGAGCCCAATTACAGTCCTGTGTCTCCTGACCACTGCAGCATCTCCTGTTCTCTGATCCCCAAGGGGAGCTGTACCTGACCGTGCTGAACAGATTAACTGTTTACTACGTATCTGTACCTGTAGGGACACTCCTCCCCTCTCTTGCACTCTCCTTTCACCCAGAAGGAACAGATGTGAGGACGGTTACGTTTGTAGTATGGAGTGGTTCGGGCCAGCTTCAGCAGCATGTCACTGGTAGAAGTAGCTTTTCCTAGTGCACCAACTGGTCTAGTGCCATCAGAATTGGCTATCTAAACAGCAGGTAAAACACAAGTAATTATGGATATACCAGCACTGAATATTAATACCCAGGATCAGAGCAAGGAAGTGGTTTTAAAAGAAGCTGGGTCATTGCTCCCCTTTCCTCCCCATACACAGCTACACCAAGAGCAAAACTATAACTACACTGTCTTACCTCTCGCTCCATGTTCTGGGTGTAGTATTCTTTGTTGACATCAGATTTAGGCATTTCATCCTTAAGGGAGAGTCCTGCATCCCGGACTTGGATAGGCAAACCTAGAATGAAACAAAAAAATCCCCAACAAATCTGTATGAAGCACAAGCTGAAAGAGCAGAAATAGTTATTTCTGCAAACTGCAGCAGCCAGAGGTAACTCATCTGCTGCAAATGTGATCAACCAAGACTTGTTCCTCACAAAGACTGTCCAGTGCCAATCACATGCACACATTTGAAGACAATTCACCAGTTTCTATTCAGAGGCCAGCCCCTTCTCCTGTTTGGGTACACACCATATTCCAGGTCAAGCAGGCAGGTCTGACAGACGTTCTTCAGCTTGCTGCAGGTCTGGCACACTTCTGTCTTCTTGAAGCGCATCCGCACGCCGGGGCACCAGCGGAACACGGTGAAAGGCCTGGCACAAATCTGGGACAGAGAGGCAACACCTGTTTCGCTCTCCACAGCACGCAGTGACTGCTTCTTGCATGGAAACTTAAAAATGACCTAATCTCTTTAAACCACAAATACAACTTCAACATCCTTGTGCTAAGACTCACAGCTCAGGAAATAGTTGTTTCTATTTGGTGCTTTATTTAGGCATGAGAAACTTTTAGGGAATTTTTTAAATTTTATTTATTACAACAACCTGAGCACAGATCTATTCAAAGGACACAGAAATTCTCCTTCATTCCAGGAGATGTCAGTGTAGAGCTGCTAGAGGTGACTTACAATGATGGTACATTTGGCACCAGCACAGCAGCAACACAGGGAGAGGTTATGAGGCTTTTGGTCCAGTAGAAGACGACTGCTCCCTCTTATCTCCTGGAATGAGCTTCTGCTGCATGTACAGTCTCAGTATGTGTATACAATCTCAATCTGTGCAGATTTCAACATACACCTTCTCTCTACTTCAGATGGTAACTGATAAAAGGGCAAAAAAACTCCTTTAACTTCCCTCAGTCCAGGCAACACTGAGTATTTCTTGCTCTCTCAGAAATAAATGTGGCTTATTACTTAACACAAATCACCACATAGCCATGAGTAAGATATGCAGAGCAAAACCTAAACTCTAGGTATTTATGAACTTCTGAGTAAACACAAAAAACTTGCACAAGAAAATACGAGATCAATTAAAATGGTGAAATACCTTCAAATATAGTGCAACAGTATTTGCAAAACCTCATTCTGATAAACATGAAGATTTAGACAGAGTTAGCATTTGCTCAATAATTCTATTATTTCAAGACCAACTGACTTCGTCTAACAAAGCACAGCAGACTGACCTAAAAATTTATGTAGTTACATAAACATTTTAAGTTGTTAACCCAGATAAGCACTTTTCTGAAACTGACAGGTTTTTAATCATTAAAAGGCATTATTCCTAGATCTGCACCAATTTGGACATTCGTTCGTCAAAAGACATAAACATACCTTGCACTCTTTTCCATATTTTTCTTTGGTCTGAAATATAATTAAAAACAATCAAAGAAAACATGAAATATCAATTCCACCTAAAACATGAAACATATCATTACAACACAGTGGATTTTTCATAACTATGCTGCTTTTAGACTCACCCACCTCTGTGTTTTGGGCTTATGCCTTGGAAAGTTAACAGGACAAAAAAAAAGTAAAACTAAAATATTCTCAATCCAATTTTGCTTTAGAAACATTCATTAAAAACAGAGTATTTTAAGTCCCACCTTCTGTACTGATGAAAGGTGAGAATGAAAAGGAGGGATAACAGCTATTTTCAGGAAAGACGATGTTACATGAAATAAGTCCATGAAAACTGGTTTTGAAATATCACCTAAACCAGCATTAGGGCTGTATTTCATAAAAACATCCCAATCTCTCTCAGCAAATATGGCAGAACATAAATGTGAAGATGATCATGTCAGTGTAGGTCACATACAACTGGGCCGAGCAGAGAAAAGCAACATAACATGGACTGACTCACCTCATACAGAGGAAACCAAGGAAAACAAACAGGGACTTAGATTACCTCCATAAGCCAGCTTTAATTTCATTTTAGTAGTGCAAGCCCATCGTGTTTTAGAAATTGTGCTATTCAGTATTTCAGAAGCTCACAGCACTCCATGTCGCACTTTAGCAGCATTAAATCTTCATTTTCTACTACTTCCTACACTCCAGACACTGCACTACGTCATCTTGCTCTCCTTTTTGATTGATTTGTTGTTAAATCACACCCCTGCCCGTGACATCACACCCCGACAGCGGCTGGAACCAAATCGTGCCGTGCAGAACCAGGTGTGGGTGTCCAGCTCAGCCCCCCGTCCTGCACCCAGCCCCGCCTCAGTCCCCAAACCCCACAGCTTTAGGGCCAGCCCGGAGGGAGGGGCTGCAGGCTCCAACAGGCACGTACCATCCGAATATAGGGGTTTTCTCCAAGGCATGTCTGGCACAGGATAGGGAAGTCCTGCGTGGAGCAAGAAGAAAACGGGGGATTTGTAACAAACTCTGCCATAACAGCAGCGTTTAAGTCACACTCTGAAAAACGCCACGGAGCTAAACTCATCGCACTGACTGAAAGGCGCAGAAAGATTCAAAAAGAGACACCGGGAGAGCTGCAAGCCACGGCCCCGGCCCGTATTATTAAAGAACAGCGATCTGCTGGTTAGCGCAGCTTGAAGTAAAATTCAGAACAAACAAATAAACAAACAGGCTTATTTTGAGATGTGACCCCGTGAGCGCTCGCACTGCAGCAGCTGCCACCGCCCCGTTATCCCTCGGCAGCGACCGCCTGTACCGGAAAGGCCCCAGCTCCAAAGGGCACACGAGGGGCGCGGCTCAGCTCGCCCCGAGCCGCACGGAGGGCCCGGGGAGCCGCGGCAAAGCCCTCACAGGCGGCGGCCCCGCAGGACGCGGGTGCCGGGGCCCAGCGCCGGTCCCGGCCGCAGGGCCTCCTTCCCGCGCTCCCCGCGGCTGGCGGCGCCCCGGCAGCACAGGGCCGCGGCGGGCCGCGCTCCTCGCGGGGGCCTCGAGTGTCCCGACCCGCCGGCGCTCACCGCGTCCTCCCAGTTCTGCCGGTTGTAGGTGTTGGAGCCCAGCGATGTGGACATGGCGCCCGCCCCGCCGTCACGGCCCGGCCCGGCTCGCCGGAAGTGACGCAGCTTCCGCCAGCGCCGCGCGGGGGCGCTCCGGGCACGGCGCAACGGGCGAGACCATCGGTGATGGCGGGGGACGGGGAACGGGACCGCTGGGAAAGGACGGGGGAGGCTTCGGGGTTTTTGTTATCACAGAATCAGCTGGGTTGGAAAAGACCTCCGAGATCATAAAATCCAACCCTTGATCAAACACCACTGCGATTAACAGATCATGGCACTGAGTGCCATGTCCAGTCTCTACTAAACACCTCCAGGGATGGTGAATCCGCCACCTCCCTGGGCAGCCCATTCCAATGCCTGATCACTCTCTGTAAAGAGTTTCTTTCTAATATCCAACCTAAATTTCCCCTGGCAGACCTTAAGCCCGTGCCCTCTTGTCCTACTGCCTAGGAGCTGAGCCCGACCCCCACCTGGCTGCCCCCTCCTGTCAGGGGGTTGTAGAGAGTGACAAGGTGCCCCCCCCGAGCCTCCTCCTCTCCAGGCTGAGCCCCCCCAGCTGCTCCTCACAGCAGCTGCGCTCCAGACCCTTGCCCAGGTCCATTCCTTCCTCGGGACACACTCCACCTCAATGTCCTTCCTGACCTGAAGGGCCCAGAACTGGACACAGCACTCGAGGTGTGGCCTCACCAGTGCCCAGTCCAGGGGCAGAATCACTGCCCTGGTCCTGCTGGCCACACTGTTCCTCATCCATGCCAGGATGCTGCTGGGCCTTCTTGGCCACCTGGGCTCATGTTCAGATTCCTGTCAACCAGATCAGGTCCCTTTCTGCCTGTCTGTTCTCCCGCCACTCTGTCCCCAGCCTGTGCTGCTGAAGGGGGTTGTTGTGGCCAAAGTGCAGGACCCAGCACTTGGCCTTGTTAAACATCATTTAAATCATTATAACAATAAAGAGCCAGCGCAAAGACTCCGAGAGCCACGTGTGTTTTATTGAAGGTCACTACACGACGTCAAGCATAAGGCAACAGGCACCTGTGAGGGAGCGGGGACAGAGGCAGGGACACGCCGAGACACCTTTCCTACCACCTACAGCACCTACGGGCAGGGGAAAAACAACTCGCTGAGCTCACCAGGCTGCTCAGAACACTGCAACTCAATGCACCTTTTGTTTGTAGTGAGAAGGGCCCAGGTCAGCGTGGGCCAGCAGCAAATGCCAGCCCAGCACCAAGGGAACAGTGGCCACCAAAAGCCAGCCCAGCACCAGGGGGACAGTGGCCACCAAACGCCAGCCCAACACTGGGGGGACAGTGGCCACCAGCTCCAGGCACAGCCCAAGCCCTGGGCCAGCTGCCAGCTCGGCTCTAACATAGTAGTGTCGCAAGTGCAGGAGCTGTTTTGGCTGCTGAACAGGAGAGGCTGCGGTAAGAGGTGAAGTGCTTTGTTATCTGGACAGGTAAAGCCGCAGCAGGCACTAGCACTACACATTAACTACTAACTACAAGTCTCAAACTCATGCTGTACATCTGTGTGTAACCTACACAAAGTTGTAAACGTGATGCCTCGCCCCCTTGAGACCCACCTTGGGATCGGGGCTGTGAGGTGTGAGTCCCTTCCATATACCACGGCAGGTTTCCTGTGCTAAGGGAGATGGTTTTGGGTGCTGCACCACCCACCCAGGGGACAGGCAGCCTCATCCTGCCCTCCCATGCAGAGGATCCACAGATCCAGGCTGGCAGAGCCATGGCATGAGCACCTGGAGTGACATAGCCATGGCTGGCTGGTACTCCAGCCTTTCCCAGCAGAGCAGCACATTGAAGCCTATCAGATACGTTTAACAAAGGTCAACGCTCTGCAGGAAGAGCCATCTCACCTGCCCACATCAGACATGCACTCACTGGTAATTCAGTCTCCTGGATATACAGCTCTTAACCACCCATTTTAGCTTGGACTGCAGCCAAATTAAACCCCAGGTAAGTGACCTTGTGATACAGTGTGTGTAGTTAACAAATAACGACTTTCCACCTTTATACCACCCTCGAACTCACCGTAACTGGAAAAACAAAAAGTATGAACCCAAAAACCATCTCTGTGGGTTTACAATTACCAGAACTAATGTTAACTCTCCACGTTTCACACCCTGACGACTATGATCCCTAACAACACACAGAGCTGAAGACTGCTGGGCAGCTTCTCCAGAGCATTCCTGCCTCACTCAAGAGGTGCAGCAGCACCTGAATTCCCAGCTTGCAGTGCATCATTCCACATCTACCTGAGGCCCAGCGGGTCACCGGTGGGCTTGGTTGCCAGTCAAATCCATGACCACTACAGTACACTACGTTTAAAGGCAAACTCATCAACTCCTTTGTGAAAACACATCTGCCACCTCAGCTAAGCAAGCTACATATGCCAGAGGGCTAGGGCTGTACATCCCAGTCCCCCACAGTCGAGGTATCCTACGAGGAAGCAGAAAACCAAAAGAAAACATTGTGCCTCTGCCAGTAACTTGCCAAGTAATGCAGCAGGCACAGCCACCTCTTAAAATGTTTGTTTGGGAAGGGCATAGCTCTGGGTGAAAGAGAAGTTTTTTGCTATTGAGTACGGAACATAGGAAAAAACAGTATAGGTTATTTTCTGTTGATAAATCCAAATTCAGCCAAAATTATCAGCTGATAAATCCAAATTCAGTGCAAACCTGGAGAAAGTGAGATCGTTCTCTGTGCTCTGACACATGCTGCAAGTTAAACTAGCTTGTGGCAGTGAGGGGAAGCGAAGTGGTGGTTAGTGGGCACTACGACAAGGGGAGAGAGAACAAACCATCCCAAACCACAGCACCCTCAGCCCCTCCTCGTGGCCGGCCGGGGCCCATGGCACACCCATACATCACAAAGGAGCTCTCACAGAACTTTCCAACAGGTGGTTTCTCAGTGTGCCAGTCCATCCTGCACCAGCCGCAGGGGAGCAAGCGTTGGGAGCCTCTATGGGAGCACGGGGCCCAGGCTGAGCTCCACATGATGGGTGAGCCAGATGACCTCCGAGGGGTGATCGCCTTCCTCGTTGGGCCGGATCGGAGCAGTGAGGTTTTTGAACTCATGCTTCATCTTGAAGCTCACGGTCACTTCGCCCTCTTCTTTCTGTGGGGTGACCTTGATGAAAACTCCCACCTTATTGGCTTTTCTGAAGGCAATAACGCTGCAAGGCAGAACACAGAGGAACACTGGGTCAGCCAAGTTCTCAAACCATTGTTCAGAGAGGAACAATGGTCTGAGTGGAACCAAAACACACTGAAGACAAAGAGAAGAGTGAGTTACTTGAAGCACCAAGTTTTTAAGGGAGAGGATCCCCACAGGACAGACAACACTCACTCAGGGTCATCCTGGAAGTCTTGAGGCTCTGCCAGCTCATCATATTCTGCTGCAGCGTCTTTGCCAGCCAGAATAAGCTCCTTGGGAGGAACAGACACCTGAAACAGGACAGAGAGAAAGAGGCCTTTCAGCACTGATCACCAGCTACACTGCCAGCAGAAGAGGGCCCTCCCCTTCCAAGGGTTGCATTACTATGGTTTAAAAGAAAAGTGATTCATCCTCAGCTTTCCTCTGCTCCAAGACCACTTGATTGCCACCCCGACAATGAAATCATTAATTTCCCCCTTGGGTGAACAGCAAACAGACACAATTTCGAAACACGTTATGAGCTGCTGTTTACATTGGTGACAGTCATTTAAGCTCCAGGGAAGGAAATGCAACACACTCAGCAGGGGGTTGAAGTACATACGAAAAGTGTGGCCTGTGGAAGGACAAATGTGAGTAGTTAAGCCTTGGAAGAGGCTGGGGCTCACACAGCAGTGGGTTACAATACCTTGGCAGTGCTGTTGATGTTGTCAGGGTCTCCCTCCTCACACTCCAGCAGTGTGACATGGGTGATGTTCTCCACAGGATTGGTCAGAGTCAGAAGGACTTGGCTCTCCTGAGGAGATTCAGGAATCACAGTTCAAGAAGTGACTGTTCTAACATTCATTGTTACCGTTAGCACCTCCATCTTCTCTGACCAATCAATGCCTTCAAAAATTGCATCATATCCTCTCAAGAGATGTATAACAACGACCCCCCAGACTGTAAGAAAGGCACCAATGCCATGCAACACTCTTCCTTAACATAAGAAATATATATTTTTGGAATCTAGCCAAGATCTCAACTCCACACCCTTTATTCTTCAGATATTGACAAGTGCTTGTGAGACCAGATGTCATATTGCATGGTAATCTACTGCTGCAGAGTGACAAGGCCATGTTCCTCTGACCACTCCCCTAAACCCTGCACCCTCTAAGCAGAGTGAGTGGGAGCCCTTAGGCAACAATCATCACATCATACCATCTTCCAAAAGATCCCATATTCACAGCTCCCGGCTATGTCTCACCCTAAGACATTTCTGGAAAAGCTACTGACCTTCATGTAGCGCAGGTTTGGAATAGACATGATTCTCACTTCAGGGATGTAGTTACTACAAAAATAACAAAGCAAATGACTGTGAGGGACTGTGTTGCTGTCTGAAACTCCCCTCCTGAAGCAGAGGGAGGTGTTAGAGCTATCAGAGCTTGTCTTACATTAAAAGGAAAAGTGAAGTGCCCTTCTGCTGTATAAGCCTAATCCTACAAATCCCTGCTACTGTGTGGGACTGGCACAGCATGCAGTATTTTTGCAAACTGCTGAAATCTTTAGTAGATCAGCAAGAAAGCCTTTCACAGATAAGCTAACTGTATTTTAAAAGGTGATTACACCATCCTAAGATATGACACAATCCTACAAGAGGTCAAAGCAAGGCTACAAAAAAAAAAAAAAATCGAATAGAAGGCATTAACTAAGCATGAACAGGCAGCTATTGTCCCCAGTCCCCATATCTTACTTACACAGCAACCAGCTGGATCTTGAACTTGATAGATGTTGGATTAAATTCTGGTTTGCTCAGGTTATGTTCACATTTCTAGAGAAAGATATTTAGGTCAGGACCAGAAGACAGTGTGCAATCACACACTAAAGAATCAGAGCCACAAGCACCATCCACCAGCCACGAAGTTATGGCCTCCAGCACAGCACATATAAAAAGACTATCTCAGGTGCACGGAGCCATCACTGTGTTCAGTTATTGATACTCCAAAAATGTCATGTCCAGAACTACCAGTGCTATCTCAGAAACACAAGACTTGGAACGTGTCTTAAAAACACCTGGACATCGACTGCAGTGGGAAGAAGGCACAAATACCTGTAAGCCCCCTGACCTACGCTACAGAATCCAATAAAAAACCAAACAGCTGGAACTCCTGATCTCCTCACAGGCTATTCTTCAAATACAGGATCAGTCAATTACTTATTTCTGATAAAATAATCTGCATTTGCAAAGCATTCTGCATCTTAAATACTTACAAGAATATTGCTCTGTTACTTTGGTAACTAGACAAATATTCCTGAATTACAGAGTAAACAAGTTATGTAGTAAAGACCATGTAGTAAATCAACAGCAGAACTTGGATTTAACTCTTGCCTGTCTTCACTTCCCAGCTCTCTTCTTTTATTCTCTGAAATCCCCTCTTTCTGCCACCACCTTATGGACATCTTCAGTATTCTGCACTGCCTCCCTCTAATATTTTGTTTGCTGACTTATGTCTTCAGCATTTTTTTATTCCTGACTGTACTGGCAGCCTTCTCCAACTCCTTGGCTAGGCAGAGCACTAGCACAAACCCATCCTTGTATCTTTATGCAACTTGGACAGTATTGTCCCCCCTTTCACAACCTTTATCACACCAGAGATGTGACAAGCCTCTCTCACTTCCTAGTGCTGTTTTTGGCTGAGAAATTTCAACAACCAGAAGCACTTGAGCAGCTTCTTTTAAAAGAGAAATACCCAGTCCATTTCCCACCACCCAAGTTCTGTGAGCCTGGAACAGGCACTCTTTTGTACTGAGTTCCCTACCCGACAGCGCAGCGAGCGTTTGATCAGGAGGTGTTTGTGACGTGGGTAGAGCTGGGAAGCGCAGATGGGCTGGAAGTCAGGCTGCAGCAGGCGCTGACGCAGAGTCGTCACTGGGAGCACCACAGAAAGCAAGACAAAGAAATATCTCAGGCACTGAAATTCAAGCTAGATTAGACTCTACATATGCACCTCACACTGTGTGCAGACACGTCACCATCTCTAAGAAACTGAATTTCACCTGCACCTCGTAATTCAGAAGCCACTGGACAAATGCCATTGTTTCTAGCAAGGAATAGAAAGGCAAGAGCTGTATAAAGGGCTGCCCTGACTGGGCACAGTAACATGAGAGCAACATCAGTGTCAGCTCAGGAAAAAACAAAGGACTGATCTCTCTTCAAATCTGAGCTGGGATGGAAACAGTTTTGCAGACATCTAGAACTTAGTTCTTTCCCCCACAAGGGAAAATGAGTTTCACAGCTTTGTTACCCTCACAGTCAGGTGCTACAAGTACCACACACAGCTTAGCGAGGAGTTTGCGTAACTCAGGCTCGCACACAGAATTAGTGACAAGGGAAGGAACATCCAGCAGCCAAAATCTCCTATGGGTTTCCCCACAAAAAACAGGCGGCTCATTGTTGCCAGTGCCTAAGAGGCAGTGAGCCCCTTGGCACATTTCCTCACCATGGAAGTTGTCTTCTTCAACAGCACTAAACTCTCACAATAAGGACAGTCTCATGACAAAAGCAGACCAAGATGATCTATTCCTTTCCATAAACCTTTCATTAATTAATTGATATTGGCAGTCTTCTTAGGCCTGCAGAACTATTCAGAACATCTGCTGTACTTGGACCCACCTCAGCCAGAAGACCACATTGCTCCTGTATCTGCTGGTTAATCTTATTTACTTCAAGTTTCACTGATCAATCTACAGTATTTGCGGATTAAATCATGAGTCAGGTAAATGACTGGCAAGTGTGTACACAAGCTGTTCCAAGCTGATGTCAAAGCAGTGCGCAATTGTTACTCAACAGCCCAGTTTTGGTTCCAGCTCCCTAGCAGCTCAGTTATTTCTTTATTTCCTGCTATTATTTGAAAAAGAACATCAGCTCTTTTCTCTGTTCAAAAGTTGATGCTTCACAGACACAGAAATTATGGTCAGTAAGAAAATAAAACAATCCTTCAGAGGCCTGATGCATCTGGCTCTGAGCTTTCCACGTACAACATGAAGCTGAGGCTGCATTCAAAATTACCATTTCAAAAGTCACGTATTTCCCACCACTTCCATTCTGGCATAAAGTTTACCAGAAGCTTGGGCACTGCCCATGTTATAAAATGTAAGGGCAAAAAGTAACAGTATACTAAGGTGTTACCTTCTGTCAGATTGATTGGTCTTGTGTAGTAATCCTCAGGAAGAGGCTCCACTTCTTCCACTGCATCAGCTGGCTCAATCTTGATCTCCTTCTGGTCTTCTCCTTCTTTCAGGCTGAAGCAAAATAAGGGACAACTTGGTCATAAAATATGGCCTGTGTGCTCTGACAGCAACTACAGTAACTGCATTCTAGCACAGAAGGCAGCGAGAGCTGAGATTGCAAGACAATAACTGCACAAGGGTGCAAGCAGTCACTTGTTCCTGCCAGGAGAAAGCAAAACATCTGGAGCTGCTGTAAAGAGATGCATGAGGATTTGACGTCTCTCCAACGCCCGAAAGAAGAAATCTGCTCTCACTGCCATCTGTTAATATGTCCATCATCTTTCTAAAGCTCCCTTACTGCTCTCCTGCCTACACTTCCCCAAAAGGCAACCCCAACCCTGAGACTCACGAGAGTCCAGCGAGGGCACTGATGGGCGCTCCGGGCCTCTGGCGCTGAAGCCTGGTTCCAAGGCCATACTTGTCCTACAAGGAAAAGAGGAACTGTCAGCTTCAGGTCTGCTTCCTGCCAGGACTAAAAGACCTGCTGCAAACTCATCCTTTGAGCTGCATGGCAAGCATGGGGGGACAAGCAAAGGAAAGCAAAAAGGAAAAGGTGTTCACTGCTTCCCAAGATACTTTTTTCTGCTGTAACTGTTATTAAGGAGAAAACAATTCCCACTGCACTGCAGATGTGGAAAGACGGATGTGTGTGGCTATTGCTTATAAAGCTTTTGCTCCTTACTTACAACACCAGCCTGCACTACTGACACATTTTCCCTGGATCTTCTCTTCAGAGCAACTCCATGTCAAGTAGTGTAGAACGAGAGCTCAGCTGCCAAAAGAACTGGGTTGACATGGCTATGCATCCATCTGAAATGCTCTGTAGCACTACAAGAAGCAGCTGAATGTTCAATCTACTACAAGTCTTATTACCTATGTCTCTCAGAAGGAGTGGCTGAGTTACTCCTTATCTTTCTACAGCTGAGCTGTACACAGAGTGCCTGGAGGCAGACATCCTCCCTCTGGGCAGGACTGAAAACCTGAATTCTCAACAAATGGGAAACGTGAGCATCAGCCTACTCTGGTGATTTTTCACAGGTGAGAGATTAACGTTAGTGCCACTTGTCTCAGCCAAGCTAGGTGAAGGACTGCTTTACAAGTGTACATTGCTTACCCAAAGATACTGCCCTGTTTCTAAGCTAACAAAAAATATTGTTTTGTAACAAACACTACTCTCTAATGAGTTAGTCTTCACCTCTGTTTGTTGTAGGCACACCCAAGGCAGGGGCCCTGAGGCAAGGTGTACTATCTGTTATTCCCCTTCAGTTGGTACCATGAGAGCTTTAACACCAGCAGAAACTGTGAAAAGACTTACCACTACGTGTATAGTGTGTTGCTGTAGAGAGCCCCCAAAATAGCAGCAGGTAGCAACGGAGACAAAAAATGCAGCCATAAGACACAAGCAAGGGCACAGAGCAAGCAGTTAATCAAGAAGTAGCAAGCAAATGCAGTCACCCTGCTAAACAATGTAAGCGTTTACCTGCCAGTTACAATAAACAAGTCATTCAAGCCACAACCAACTCTTATGGTTAATATCAGTTGAGATTTCATGCAGAGAAGTGCTAGACAATACTGATCTATCTGTCACTGAGTTGTGGTATGAACTGCCCTGAGAAAGAGCTGCCACTGGCACTGTGGCTGCTGTTGCACTGCATTTCACCACTGGAGAACATATTCCTTCACATGGCAAGTGTAAACCCTTCTGCCACTGTCAGGGAGGACTATCAGAGAGAGGTAATGAATGTAAAACTACTTGTCCTTAAAGAAACCCTCATGTTCTTCATGTTGTCTTCAATTAAAATAAGCTGGGCAGGCCTGCTGTGCTACCAACTGTCTAATTTTCCACACTTAGGCTGTTGCCCATCACTTTTGCTGCTCTCAGAGGACGGCACAGCCAGCTCACCGAAAACGCCAGGGGCACGTAGTTCCGGCGCCGCACCAGCTTCTTCCGGTCCCGCTCAATCTTCTCCTTCTGAGCCAGCTGCTGGTAGTACTCAACCAGTTTGTTAATCTGGAGGGATGGAAAGGAACAGGTACCCAGTGTAAGGGGAGCAGTGACAGGTATTTGCTAGGTAACTAGCTGGAGTTGCTGCTATTTGTTTCACTCTGTTCCTACTACCTGCTGTATTGTGAAAGAGACACTTAAAGAAGCCTGTGTGTCTTAACATGTCTTAACCCACACTATGGGTGACAAACTGACCCTCCATTGGGAATTATGTGTGTTGGAGAGCAGTGTTTCAGTTCTCACTTTGCAATTCAGCAACTGAGACTTCATTCACAGATTTGTCATGACTGGGGAGAGTGGCCAAAATTGAAAAATTTGTATTAGTGGAGCAAACAGCATCTTTAGCATCTTTTCCCCCCTCCCTGAGGCTGGTCACATTTAGAGTGGAGCCCTAACAGGTGACAGGGAAGGGTGCTAAAGGTGCAGCTTTGTTTTCCAGATCCTAGACACACTCTTGATTGGAAAACAGCCTTTTTTGTCACATACATACGCAGCATATTCACTGGTGTTTTAACAGCACTATTAGATATGATGTTTTCAACTGAGTTTCTTCTCAAAAGGAGATTTTATACTGTGATATCCTCAGGGGAGCCCCTAATAGGCCTTCCCTCCATTGAATTCAGTCAAGACAGAGCTTAGGAACTGGAACTGGTATCTGAAGGATTATATAGATGCAGAAAGAAAGTGATTGAGAGGGCCTGACACCTCTAACAGTTCTTCGTGGCTGATCCATCTCTGCCCAAGCACAACCTTCGTGCTCACTCACCCTCTGTGTGTGAGGATTCTCCGGCTCCTGCCAACCACCACTTGCTGCAGGAGGAAAGAAAAAACAAAGTCCACAGGAGATTTCCAGGCTCCATCACATCCCACACTTAACTATCTCAGGGCTACTCATAAAATATGACATTCCCTATTTTTGCTACATTTACCACTGCAATTCTTTAAGTTCATGCCTGTACAAATATCCACCTCTTATAGCTTTTCACAGGCAGTTTCGGGCTGAAGAAGCTTCGGCAGCTTTTATATTGTGTTTTTAAACAAGTGCTGTTTGAGAGATGCTCAGGACAGCACCTAGGAGTCACTTTAGCAGCAGGTACCTGTGTTTATGTGTGAGTCTCATCACTGGCTGCTGCTGTCTCTGCAGCTTTAGCTCCCAGCCTTCAGTCACATCAACACTGGAAGTCGGAGTATCTGCATGGCCTACTCAGCCCCATTTCTGGAGCCTGGGAGACATTTTTTGTACATCTTACACACCAAAAAATAGATGAAAGCTTTGTTCTAGTGCTGTCATGAAGAGAAAAACCAAGTACAAACATTGACTGGCAACTCTGGAATAAGTCAAAGTGAATTTAAGAGACAGAAAATAAATTAGATGTTTATGCTGTCAGACCGAGTGTCTTCAAAGACTACTAAAGCACACAAACAAGATCTCAGCTGCGGGGAGAGCACACTGACTAAAACAGCTCCTTTTCTGACAGTTTTCGCACTAGTCAGGTAACAACAACATGGAAGTGGGTCACACACTCCACTAACTCAGCTTAGCTCTTCATAGAAGACTTCAGCAACAAACCATTGTCCTGCGAATTTCCAACTGCGACTCCAACCCTACGCAGATATTAAATCAACAGTATAGACAGGAGCCAACGTGATTACCTGTTACCTTCAAAACACAAACTGGGCTCCTGCTGTGACTCAGTTCTTTGTCTCTGACTGTGCCTTACCTACAGACTTGTCTGCCATGCCGACGTCCCGGGAAGTCCAGCGGCAAAACCCACAGGCCAGGTAATAGGCCTTCTTCATGGTGGTCTTGGCCGGGTCGTCGGGGAGCGGCGCGGGGATGCTCGTGGCGCGGGTGGAGAGGGTGTGCATGCAGCAGGGGCAGTCAAAGCAGTTGGCACACCTGCAAACAACCACACACCACTCTGAGAAGGCTCCCAGGCTGAGAGAAATGCTCCCAACAACCAGGTCAACATTAAACCAACCAACCTCTTCCTCTTGGGCAACAGAGCCATCAAGGGAACAGGAGTGGCTCAGAGTCAACATAAAAATGGCAACAGTGAGAAGAACTGAGGGATACTAAAAAACACTTAGTATTATGAGACAGGTCACAAAAAACCCATAAAAATCCATGAACAGCACATGATAGAACTTATTCCCCGAAACAGACTCAATGGTAACAAGCACCGATGTAATTTTTGAAGAGCTTCAGACAAAACACATCAGCTGCTGACTAAGGAAGGAGCTGTTCAAAATAGGGAGCCTTGATGAAAATAACAGCCAAAGCAACCTTACCTATTCTTTTTCAGCTTGGCTTCAGCTGAAGGCATGTTCTCCAGGCAGCTGGGGCAGTAGTGGGAGTCCACCTGGAGAAGAAGGCAGTCACATCACATGTGTTACCTGGCACACGTTTGTCCAGACACATGATTCAATAAGGAATTCGTGCCTAGCAGTGGAGAGGTAAAGCCAGGGAAGGCCTGAGGCATTTTTTGGTATTCAAAATCTTAGCCCGTCTCAGCCAGATTTTGTCCTTTAACAACGTGAATCAAGTTTTTTAGATCAGAATGGATTAAACTACACCATTCTGTAAATGGGAAAGGTCAGCTGAGTGTTAGCAGTTACCAGAATTTCATTCTGCAGCTTGAACCTCAGGTTTTAACGTTATTTTATATTTACAGCAAAATTTATTCTGTCCTTGCAGTCACACTGGTCAGATACACGCATATTTCGGAACACTTTTTATCTGTCTGCTGTCAGATCAAATTTTGTCAATGCAAACAACAGCAGCAAGACCGAGGGGCCCCTTCTCGAAGAGGAATTCAAACTGATTATTAAACACGGCCACGCACAATGACCGCACTGCTCACACCAGTGAATTCATCACGGGCACAGCCTGGGGACAAATCTACTGTTCAGAGGCCTCAACCTTTCCTTGAAAATTCCTTTTGAGATCAGGGATGCACAGTCATTCTTTCATGGCTTTCCAAATCTGTCCAGTTTCTTTCATTCAACCAGGCTTCCACAAAATCAGGGGTACGGCTTTCATTATGACGATCTGTGAAGCCACAGAGCAGAACTCACACTGTTCAATAGCGCGGAGGAGTGTGTGTGTGTGTAGGGGGGTCCCTGCCCCTCCCCGGCCGGGCCCGATGGAGATGTGCGTGGGAAGGGGGATCTTGCCCCTCCCGGCCGGGTCCCAGAGAGGGGTGGGGAGGTCCCCCGTGCCCCACTGAGGTTTGGGGGTCCCCATTACCTCAGCCCGGCCCCATCGAGGTTTGGGGGTCCCGCTGCCCCCCGGTCGGGGCTCATGGAGGGAGCACCTCCCTCACGAGGAGGACCCACCCCTCTACGGCCGCCTCGGCGAATCACAGCCCGAGCTAAGCCGACGGACAGGCTCGCTCAGCCAATCCACAGCGAAGCACCGCCCCACGCGCCACCCGTGGCCAATCGCCGCGCCCCCCGTAGCGCAGCGCCCACCCGCTCGGAAGCGCCGCCAACCAATGGGAAGGCAGAATGCGAGTGAGCGGCGGGAGAGCCACCCAATGGGCGCGCACGGAGCGGGTACCGCCCCGCCTCATCCCGCCCGGTCCCGCCCGGTGCGCGGGCGCGGCGCGGCCGGGCCGCCGTTACCTCGTGCGAGACGCACTCGAGCGAGCGGAGCTCGCTGCAGTACCGGCAGAAGTACAGCTGCGGCAGCGGCGCCCGCAGCTCCTTCTCGCCGCGCACCAGGTACAGCACCCGCTCCGACTGCAGCAGCGACGCCATCTTGCCTGTGGGCGGGCTCCGCCGCCGCGTGACGTCACAGCGTCGCCGCGTGACGTCACGGCTCCGCCCTGGCCACGTGTCGGGCCGGGCGGGCTCGCCGGTGCGTCCGCGCCGTCCGTTGCCGATAGCTCGTGTGGCGTCCGAACGTCGTCCAACCCGGCCGGGAACAGCGGCGGGGCAGCCACAGCTCCTCTGGGCAGCCTGTGCCAGGGCCCGCCCGGCCTCACAGCCCGGGAGTCCCTCCCGTTATCCCACCAAGCACTGCCCTCTGGCAGCGGGAATCTGTTCCCCCGAGTCCTGTCACTCCAGGCCCGTGTCCAAAGTTCTCCAACTCCCTTGGAGACCATTTAGGACAAGAGGGCACGGGCTTAAGCTCTGCCAGGGGAAATTTAGGTTGGATATTAGAAATAAATTCTTTACAGAGAGAGTGATCAGTCATTGGAGTGGCCTGCCCAGAGGGGTGGGGGATTCACCGTCCCTAGAGGTTTTTAAGGTGAGACTGGATGTGGCACTCAGTGCCATGATCTGGTAATCACAGTAGTGTTGGATCAAGGTTGCACTTGATGATCTCGGAGGTCTCTTCCAACCCAGGTGATTTTATGATTCTATGATTTAGACACTGGAAGGCTCCATGGTCTCCCCAGAGCCTTCTCCTCTCCAGGTGAACACCCCCAGCTCTCCCAGCCTGGCTCCAGCCCTCGGAGCATCTCCGTGGTCTCCTCTGAACTTGCTCCAGCAACTCCATCTTTCCTGTGCTGGGGGCCTAGAGATGGATTTTTCACCACCCAGAGGTGGTTTCTCTTCAGTCTCGTGGCTGCTAAGACAGGATCCTCACAATAGCAAACATTCCCATGTGGTGGGATCCGCTGGAAAGCCTGAGGTCTGTGCTGTGCTGGCAGCTTCCAGCAGCAAATCACCCCCCAGTTTGCTCCTGGAAACCCTGACAGAGCACCAGTCACAGGCTGGACTGTGGTGAGGATCGCTCGTCCTCATCCCAGTGCCCATCCCTGCACAGCATCTGGAGCCAGTCCCTGCCATCCACAGCTCTGGAGGAAACCCCTGTCCATGAGGATCTGCCGCAGCTCGAGATAAAAACCACACGTGCTCTATCCGGCGGCAGCAGCTGGAGGGGAGCACTGCTGGGAAGGCAGGGAGGAGGCTCCCTGCTCCCTCCCTGTGCTGTGTGCCCGGCCGGGGGGATCTGACAGCATCTGGTAGGGGTTTCCACCACCGGCAATCCAGCAGATTTCCCTGGGAAAAAAGCAGGAGTGAAAGGTGCAGTGCATGGGTCCCCCTGGGCGTGACACTGAGCTTGTGTCCCAGCAGGAAAACCAGAGCATCCCACCGTGCTTTTGCCACTCGCCATCCCCAATGGAGCGGAGTGTTCTGGCGGGCAATGGAAACGCTGTTCCCTCCCGGGAGGATGCTCCTTGCCCGTGTCTCTGTAAATCACCCTGCCCTGGGAATCCCTGGGGAGCTGCGGGAGGTTCTGGGGGCTCTGGGTGGTTCTCTTGTCTCCGTGGCAAGTTGGGTACCTGTGAGCCCCGCTGGAGCAGGAGGGGGACGGGGCAGGGAGGGGACAACCCTGTGTTGAGGGCTATGAAGTGAAATGTCCCCACAGTGTTTCCCTGAGACCTCTGGGTTCAACTCCAGATGGTCTCCCCCGGTGGGATCCCGTCCTGGGGTGGGATGAGATGGAACGTGATCTTGCTTTATCCCCGCGTGGGAAAAAAGGGTCCTGCCCGCCTTGCCCTCCCTCCCTTCCTTCTCCTCCCCTCTCTCCTTCCCCGTCCCCGCCGCCCCGGGCGGAGCCAGGCGGAGTCTTCCTGCCCCGGTGCGATCCGCAGCTGCCGTCGCTTCTCGTCGGAGCGGGGACCGGAGCCGGGCAGCGCTGCAGGTGAGGGGATGCGGGCAGGTAGGACAGGCAGGGCGTGCGGGGCACGGGCAGGGCACGGGCAGGCAGGATGGGCAGGGCACAGGCAGAGGGCAGACAGGGCACGTTTAGGGCACAGGCAGGGCGCTGGTAGGGCACAGGCAGGGCAGGTAGGACGGGCAGGGCACGGGCAGCAGCCGCCTCTCCCCCCGGCACCGTGTCCCCCGTCCCGCGGTACCGGAGCGGGCCGGGGGCGCAGCCGTGCCCCGGGCAGGGGGTCCGCGGTCCCCGGGGAGGGGGGTCCCCGCTGCCCGGCCCCTCCAGCTGTCACCTCCGTGACTCAGCACGAGGTCCGGGCAGGGGACACGCACACAGGAGGCTCCTCGGCCCCACCATCTCCCCACGCGATGACCCTCCGGTGAGTGACCAGCCCGCTCGTGGCTTTGCTTTATCAGCTGCTTTAACAACGGTAGCAATTAATAGGGAAGTTTTTTTTCACCTGGGCTTTCATCCAGTGCTTTCAAAGCATGCTGTAAATCTTGGGGCTAATCGAAGGAGCCTTTACGGAAGACTCTTGGAGGATTCCAGAGTGAAAGCTGGACCTGACCACAGGGGTGTCCTCGGAGAGAGCAGTGGGTTACCCAGAGCGGGGGTTCTGGGTGTGGGAGGGATGGAGGGGACTGCCCCATCACCCCTCTGCCTCTCCCTTGCAGGATGGACATCCCCAGCCTCCTAAGTCCTACCGCACTCCCCAAGCACGTCCTGGACGTCTGGGTCATTGTCTTGATCATCCTGGCCACCATCCTTGTCATGACGGCGCTGGTGCTGTGCCCAGCCACTGCCGTCATCATCTACCGAGTACGAACTCACCCCACACGCAACGGCATCGTGTGAGGCGCAGGCACTGGGGCACGGCTGGCACGCCGGGCGGGGGGCCACAGCCATGGGACCCTGTGCCAGGGACCCTGCAGGGCCCAGTGGGGCACCGTGAGAGCTGGAGAGATGGGCAGGAGCCGGGAGGGACCAGCATCCGGACGCCTGCCCCTGTGCTGGCACCAGGCTCTGGCTGGGTGCACTCACTGCTTCGTGTTGCCCACTGAGCTCTCGAGGGCTGTGGGTGAGGTGGCAGCATGGGCAGCAGTGGGGAGAGGTGCGACTTGGCAGACGTGTCCGACTAGAAACGACTCCTGTGAGGCAGGCAGGCTGATCTTGCCTTCACCGGTGATGCCATCTCCTCCCAGACAAGCACCGAGGAATGGAAACGCCTGGGAAAATTATTTCTTCTTTGAAGTCCCAGCTCTCAGGGTGTTTGGAAGAAAGGGTCAAGTAAGACGGATGTGGCTTCTGGTTGTGCGATTGAAGACTCAGCAAAAAGCATCGGTGACAGAGCCTGTCCTGGCTACACAGCAGACATGCAGCTGGCACTGGCTTCTTGTCTATCCATTGTCTTCTGAAATTGTAGGAAAATCCTCTGGGGCTCTTGGTTCCTCTGGGTCTTGTGAGGCAGAGGAGTGTGTACAGCTCCTGCCAGCCTGTGTGCACTCTGGCTGTGCTCCCTGCTCCTGGTATCCTGATAGTGAGAGCCCTCACCATTTGCCCAGCACACCAGTGCCACTGGGGGTCTATGCCCCTCTCACCTGGGCAGGTAAAGTGGGAGGAGCGGGTGTTGGCAAGGGACCATGTAAGCTCTTGCACTGCCCTTTGTTGTGAAATAAATGGACTTTAACCTACACGTGAGCATGTCGTGCGGCTTCTGACCACACTATGGGTGGTGCCTGTGCGCAGGATCTGAGATACTTTGCAGCCTCTTCAGAAGCCCTCTCCATGCTGACCTCCTGCACTGTCTTGGCTCAAGGCGCTTGCGGTTCTGTCTGGCCTTGGAGCCTGGTGGCTGCAGCCCTGTAGAGACACATTGCCAGCCTGGCCCTACGCTGTGGGAGGGCAAAACTCAGTTGGGCAACACTTGTCAGACAGTGGAAAGGATCCCTCAGGGCTTTCTGACAGTGGTGCTGGCTGTTTCTCTCCCACTTGGGTGACCAGAGTCACTTCCCCCACACCAGCCTCGTGCTGGGGTCAGTGGGGCAGGAGGAGTCTTGGGGCTGAAACGGCGTCCGGGTGACTCATGGCAAGAAAGGTCACAAGTAACAGGATGAATCAGGGAGGGATGTGGGGAAACACTGTGGTGAAACACTGCAGTGATGCTGGTGGGAATTGTTCAAATCCCATTGTGTCTGCTGGAAGGAGCAACGAGCCTTTCAGTGTTCAAATCCTGTCTCATCCCTGTGTGGCTCGGTCGGCGAGCATCGGGTTTGGGTTGGGGCCAGAGGGGCAGGCGATTCCCGGGGGAAGCAGGACTTTGGGCAAACACCTCCCACCCCATGGAAGGGAGCCCAGCACAGGGATGCAGACCCTGGGGAGCCACGGGCTGTGGTTGTGGCAGGAGGAAAGTGACACATATTCCTTGCCCAGCCCAGAGACAAATTTCCGTTTTGAGCTGTCGACTCTCACTTTCCCGCTGAAGTTGCAGGATTTGAGGCAAATAACCAGTTATTTTCCTGTTATTCCTCCTCTCTCCCTCCCTTGCTGGCACAGTGCGGCAGCATCTGGAAGACATTACAGATGTGCAGGGTGGGAGCAGCCCCAGCTCTGCTTTCCCCTCCCACCCCGTGCCTCACCCCAGTGTCACTTCCCTGGGGATACTGTGGGACTGCCAGCAGCATCTGGCACCAGGAACCGGAGCTGAGCGGCTTTGCTATGAGAGGAATAGGGAAGAAGCCACAAACATTGGAGTGGTTTGGGAAGGAAGCCTGGTGTGGAGCAAAACACAAGGGAAAGCACGGAACACCTCTCCCTGTCACCCCTCCATCCACACAACCATACCCAGCAGCTGTTCTCACCTCCGTGTGCCCCTTTGAACAGACGAGGGATAGGAAAGGTTTCCTTTCATGGTATGAGTTTTCTGGAAAGTTTCAAGCCCGTGGAAAACAGTTCCAGGAAAGGCCTTGGAAAGAGAGGTTTGCTTGTAACAACAACAAACATGGAGCGAGATGGCAGCTGGGGGAAAGCCAGGAGAAGCCAGGACATTTTTTAAAGCATGAAGATGCGGGGGAATGGATTTAGACTGAATTTCCAACACAGTTGAGCTGGAAATTCCTCCTCCAGGATGGAGTGAGATAAGCAAATCCCTCTGTGGCCCTGGCTTCAGTGCCTGAACAGTTCTGGAGCTCTGAGGCAGTGTTTGTGCAGTGTTTTGCCAAGGAAAAATGCCTTTTGCTGCCTGTTGAAGAGCAGACACTGTGGCAGGCAGGCACGATGCAGGCGCTGAGGTGATTCAGCATCCACTGGGATGCTTTCTTAGAGGTGCTGGAATGTGGCAGGAGCTAGCTGCTGGCCCATGGGGGCTGCTGCTGAGGGAGGAGGAGGATGGGGGATGTTGGCTCTCTTTGCCTCTGGGTAGTCCCTTTTTGCTGTGGGAGGACGGAGAAGAAATTGAGTCGGGAGGGGGGAATTGAGTGGCATTTCTGCAGGGGGACAAATCTTACCCTGGATGAGGAAGGGATGGCAGTGGCAGAGTGGGCAGCAAGCAGGTCATAGCCTGGGGGCTGCGAGGGCACTCAGGACGGGGGGTCCCTGCCCCAGAGACTGCTGGGCACCTTGCCCAGCAGGGAGGCTGCTGTCAAACCAGGGCAGCGTGGGGGAGCACATGGGCTGGGGCAGGGTGGCAAGGGCTGGGTAAGCTGCTGGCCTGGTGCCCAAAGACCTGGGGCCTCTTGCCTGGCAGAGCTTGCTTTGCTTTTGCCTCCCACTGCACACCTAGAACAAAAGTTCAGAGGCTGCCCTGGGACTGATGCCAGGCCAGGCTGCCAGAGGGAAGCTGCACTGCTGTTTGCCAGGGCGATGCTGCCTGCTGCTGCCTGAGCTCCTCGCCACCACCCTGGCACACTGCTGGCCTCTCACTCTACATGGAAGAAACTCCTCAGTCAGTTCTGGGACAAGTCCAGCCAGCAGCAGAACATGGTCCCCACCACTACTTTCATGTTCTCTGTGCTCAGCTGTGGCCCTGCAGCCTGTCACAACGTCTCTGCAGTGCCCGGCCCACGGCTCAGGGACAGGCAGGGAGGCTGGTGGCAGTAGCAGCATGGTGGCCAGGGGGCTGGAAGCGCCTGGCCTCCCGCCCCGGACTCCTGCCAAACATCTGCAGCAGGCGGGGGCTGGCTCCTGCCCAGCTCTGGTGGAAAAACAACCAGGGAAGGAGGTTCGTGCAAGGGTCAGCCTGCTCGGCACGCCTGCCATTTGGGGTGGGGGACCCCAATCCTGCAGGGTGGAGTGACACACAGCCCTCCGATGGTCTTGCTGGAGCCCCCAGCACCTTTGGCTCTGCCGTGCAACCTCCAGCATGGCAAAGCTCAGCACAGTGGGGACACTGGGTGACACGCCCAGGGTGCCATGGAAGCTCCGTGACAAAGAGGGGGTCCATCAGCTGTGGCTCATTAATTATGCCCTTATCCTCCACCTCCACCAAGGCTGATTTGGCACTGGGACTTGGAGAAACAGGTCCCTTATTTTGATTTTAGAAAAGCTCATTGGAGCATCCCTGTGTCCCGCCTAGCTGTTGACATGTTGTGATGGGCTCTGGGCAGTCTCTAGGCAGCAGCTGAGCATCTTGGGGGTTTGCCTGAACCTGAGGGAACACCCCACACCACTTGGGGCCCCACGCCAGGGCAGGGCTAAGCCACTGCTCCAGTAGCACTGCAGGTTTAAAGCTTTTGGAAACAGTGCCAGTGCCAGTTGGACCCACAGCTGCCCTGCTCCACGGGTTCTCTGGGTGCCTGGGGGATGTACCCAACTCCCAGCCCTCCCAAGCCAGCTGAGGCTGTATTTGGAGCCTGAGAATATCAGCCTTTCCCAGGACATGGTGTTCCTGCTGGTGAAGAACATAGATTGGGAGATTGCTCCCAGCCTCCTCTTAACCCATGGCCACACTCCCCTTCCCTGGTGGCATCTCCAGCAGCCAGCTCACTGACAGCATCGTGGCAGGGCTGACCCTGCTTTCTAGTAAAGCCAAACCTCCTGCTGGCACTCCTGGTCCCCCCAGGGCTCACCCACCATCACGCCATCCTGTTCTCCATACCAGGCCAGCCCCCACCCCAAACCGCAGCCCCCCCAGCTCCCTTCCAGCCAGTTAATTCTCCCATCCGCTAATTTATTTTGGAGGGATTTCAGGGAATTTACACCTCACCACGGATATTTTCCTTGGAGACAGACCAGGGTAAACTTTTGCATTCCTTGTCTAGCAAACAGGACCCTGGAAACTCCTGCCCCTGGGGACACCAAAGGGCTAAGGAACAGTGGTGCCCTTCCTTTGACCCCAGCAGGGTCAGCATGGAGCCACAGCCCCTCCAGGAGCATCCCTCCTCCAGGGCTGCTTCCAGCAGCACTCTGATTTACTGGGCACAGAGGAGGGAAGCGGGATCAGCCTTCCCCAGCCCTGCCCTTGCAGCCTTTGCAGGGGACACACACCCCGACCCCCAGCCCAGCCTTCCCTGGAGATCCTGCTGGGTGTGTTTGGTCCCTGCTCCTCGCGTGCCAGCATCCCACCGGGAGGGGGGAATGTCACCTCGGCGGCGTGTCCCGCACGGGACGGGGCACCTCTTCCCTGTCATCTGGGCTGCCTGTGGGGCCCCTCTTCCCTGTCACCTTGGCTGCGTGCCCTGTACAGGACGGGGCACCTCTTCCCTGTCATCTGGGCTGCCTGTGGGGCACCTCTTCCCTGTCACCT
>VWZG01006016.1:303179-320277 GCA_013396735.1 Grallaria varia | reverse complement strand
CCCCCCGGCCATTGGCTCCCCCGCCGCAGCCCCGCAGCTATTTCTTGGCCGCCGGGCTCGGAAGCGACAGCAGCGCTTTGTGGCCGCCGCTGCCCCCGGGCTGTCCGAGGGGTGCCAGCGCCCCCGCACCCCGCGCCCCGCCATGGGGGGCTCCGCCCGCAGCGCCTGGATCTTGCCCCTCTTCTTGGCTGGGCTCATCCAGCCGGGATGGAGTGAGGAGAAGGAGAGGGAGAAGGTAAGAGGAGGGGGATAGGGGGACACCCTTACGGGACCTGTGGAAGGGGTGGCGGCGGGGTGTGTGACACCCTGGGGACCCGCCTGTCCCCAGGGCTCTCTGCGGGGCTCCCTGGAGCAGGAGCGGGACACAGCGGCCCTGTGACACCCCCCTACACACACAGCACACACTCCCGGTGTCTGGATCAGGGCGTGGGGGATTTTCCGAGGTAGATCTTCACAAGGGGCAAGCATCGCTGTGCAGGGATTGGGGACAGACGAGGACAGAGTCCCCCGATGACCTCCCCAGGGGCAGCCCTTGGGGATTTTCTTCCGTGCACACTGTCCAGGGGGGTTCCCAGTTTTTGGAGGGTGCGGTGGCCACTGTGTTCCCACATCCCAGCAGGCAGGGGATGGGGGTGACTGTCACCCCCCAGTCAGGCTCTCCACCCTGCCCGCTGGGACCCCACAGCCCCAGGGAGCCTCCACTCCCCAGGCACAGCTCCTGTGACTTCAACTCCTGCCAGCTCCTAAAATAGCCCCTTGCCTGAGCCTGGGTGCCCTGGTGGGGACAGATGGACTCCCCTGAGTTAACCCCTGTGGCCCTGCACGCAGGGGCTGATCCAGCCCAGCCCTTCCCAGTCTGACCCCGATCCCCCCGCACTGCCCCTGTCCCCCAGGGCTGGGGGCTGGTACTGGGTCTTGCTCACTCACCCATGGCCCCGGGAAGCTGGGGCTGGCCTCCCCTCATGCTCCTGCTGTTTTCCAGCCTCTCCCCCTTCCTGCCGCTCCCTGGCCAGTAAACATTCCCCCAGCTGCAGCTCGGCCCACTGCCCAGGCGTGCACATGTGTGCACTCACGTGTGCATCTGCATGCACAAGCCAGCCTGTCCCACCACAGTGACCTTGGCACGCCAGAGCCTGGCTGCTGCCAGCGGCATCCAGGACAGGGGACACAACACTGGCAGCTGCACATGCAGCGAGTGCCAGGGCTGGGCACACTGCTCTGCTGGCTGCAGGGATGGGGAATGGAGAGGCTGGCACACCCCCAGCCTGCTCCCATGGGATGCTCCTCACCCCACAGGTGGATTGCTACAGGAACGTGAAGGACACCATCTACAGCTATGGGGCCATGCCCATCGAAGGGAATGAGTATATCCCCTTTGAGAGGTACAGGGGGAAGATGGTTCTCTTTGTCAACGTGGCCACGTACTGAGGCCTGACCCTGCAGTATGTTGGTAAGAGCCCTGTGGGGCACAGGCACCCAGGAGCGGGCAGCATTGCCCAGGTGTGCAGCCTTTGGCACATCCATGTGATCCATTCTGCTTCAGGGAGCTGAGGGAAGGGATAACATGCCCCGAGGGAGGTGGGTGCAGGTACGCCTGATCCCCTGCTAACACAACCCTGGCTCTACTTGCATGCAGAACTGAATGCACTACAAAATGAGCTGAGAAACGAAGGGCTCGTGATCCTTGGCTTCCCCTCCAACCAATTTGGGAAGCAGGAACCTGGCCAGAACTCAGAGATCCTCCCTGCGCTGAAGTGAGTACTGTGGTGGGGCTTGTGGGGCACCTGATCCCCCTCAGTTGTGCTGGGGTCCCCAGCCAGGTGGTGGGTGCAAAGGCTGCAGTTCCTGCTCACTGTGACCTCCCTCCCAACCTGCGGCTGTGGCCCCTAAAACAAGGGGTTGTGGGGTCTGCTCACCATCCCTGTGCAACACCCAGAACTGTCCACTGCCCACCCTCCCCTTGCAGGCACGTCCGGCCAGGAAGTGGCTTCACCCCCAATTTCCAGCTCTTCCAGAAGGGGGATGTGAATGGGGCCAAGGAGCAGAAGGTCTTCACCTTCCTGAAGGTGGGTGCCATGGCAGGGGCTGATAAGGAGGAGCACCAAGGTTGGTTTTTGGAGGGGCAAGGCACTGATGCACTGGCTTTCAACTGCAGAACGCCTGTCCCCCCGTGACGGAGGAGTTTGGTGATCCCAGCAAACTTTTCTGGGAGCCTCTGCGGATCCACGACATCAAGTGGAACTTCGAGAAGTTCCTGGTGGGACCTGACGGCGTGCCCATCATGCGCTGGTACCATCGCGCCAGCATCGAGGTCGTGAAGAACGACATCCTTGCCTACCTGAAGCAGCGGCAGCACGAGCAGAGCCCTCCACAGGACAAGTAGAGCTGGCACAAGGGTCAGCATTCTCCATGGCTGCTTCCCCATCCATTCCCTCCCTGGATGTTCTCCAGCAGGAACCACATGCTGCCCACTCCATTGCTGCCGTCTCTGGCACCACCCCCCAGCCAGGATGCTGGTCCGGGCAACCTTGTGCCAGAGACCTCAGTGACAGGAGTGGGATGTTTCCAGTAACCCCATGTCCCACCTCCACGCCTGGTGGTGATGTCTCCCGGCCTCCAGCTTGCCCGCTGTGCTCCCCAGCAGTGGGAGGACGCAGGGGCCGGCTGCCCCCGGAGCAGAAGACCACGTCTCCATGAAGGCTCAGCCCGAAAGCCCCCGGTGCGGGGCGGGCCTGGCCTGATCCTGCCGAGCACGGAGCAGTTCTTCAGTGCATTCAAGCTGCCCGTGATTCTGGTGCACAGACGTGCTGCTCTCCCAGTCGGGGGCAGCTGGCCCCTGGCCCCCCATCACAGAAACACCAAATAAAGGCTCTGCAAACGCACAGCCCCACTTCTTGGACGGGGGGAAGAGGGGGTGGCATAGCAGCCAGCCTAGGGGGACCAGCTCCCAATGAGAAACTATTTTTTCCCCCAGGGCAACTGCAAACAAGGATTTAGCATCACAGTCCAGCATATGGGGGGAGGATGGGGAGAGGGTGTAGATGCGGGTGATAGTGGCTAGAGGCGAGATGAGGAACAGTCCCCAGCGAGGAGCATTCTGGGGTCAGTGCCGCCTGCTGGCACATACCTGACAGCCACTCTTACACAAATAGGGCCGTGTTTGGTTTTTTCCCCTCCAGACCTGTTTCCTGGGGCAAGATTTGCTGTGTGCAATGAGAAAGACTGTCCCCAAGGCCACTGCTGCATGCAGAGGCAGACAGGACAGTCGGGGCCTCCCTGCCCTGGCAGAGGTGGGGGGCAGGAGAGGGAAGGGCGAGGGGCTGAGCCCAGTGTCCAGAGCGAGGTGGGGGACATGCACTTGGGGCAATAGATCCTGGGGTGCCGAAGCAAGAGTTGGGGACCCCTTGTGCTCACTTTGGCCCTGAGCACATGGGGACCAGCAGCCCTGGCATTCCTTTCTGTCCCCATGCAGATGCTGCCCCAGAGGAAGCAGCTTTCAAGACAAAACCACAGAGACTCAGCCACACTTCAGTCCTTAAATAAATACAAAGACACCAACCAGGCTCGGGCTGGGCCATGGCTGCGGCCAGCACCTGCCTGCGAGTGTGGGATCTCCCACAGCTGGGAGAGCCCCTGCCATCACCTGCTCCTCCAGGGGCTGAAGCCAAGCCCCTGGACTGGGGCAGTTCCTGGGAAACGCTGACTCCTCTTCCCCGAAGACCTGGCTCGGTTCTACAGCGATGCCAGGCCTGACGCCTCGTGGGGAAGGGGATGGCTGCAGGGGACTGACCCTGCACTGGCCGCCACTGGGATGGCACCCTCCAGTCCCTCCTTCATGATTTCCTTGGGGGGATGCACTGCCGAGCTGCTCCAGACCATGAGTGCAGCCACGTGCACCGCATGGCCACACACAGGGACCAGCAGCCGGAGGAAGCTCCTGGATACACACACACGGGCACACACACACACCCTACGCCTCTTGCAGTGGTGTCGGAGCGCAGCTGGTCCTTGGCGTTAGGGCAATCCGGGACCTCCCTGTTCTGGGACACAAGACAGGGGTGGCAGGGGGTAAGTGCAGCTCTTCAGGCCCACACAAGCCCCACGGGAGGGATGGCATGGCTGTTATCTCTGAGCATCAACTGCCATAATCCCATGAGCTTTTGGGGCTCAGCCTGACTTCAGGTGCTGCGGGGATGCTGGCAGGGAAGTATCTGGGACCAACCCCATGGCATAACCATCCCCTCAGCTGATAAGAGGGAGGCCTGAGGGGAAATGGCCACTGCCCGGAAAGATGAGCCCCCATCCCTCCCATAAGTGTTCAGCCAAGCACCCAGGGGCTCGGGGTGAAGGACAGGAGCACCCCCACCACCGAGGATCTGAGGCTTACCCAAGTCCTTGGGGACTGGTTTCACCCCAGCCACTGCTTGGGCGTTCTGGCTGCGAGCCATGGCACAGGGTGGGCGCCAAGGGTACTCAGGCTGTGGGAGGAGATGGAACAGAAAGAGTGAATTAATCAGGGATGTGAATCATGAGGTTGCGCTCCCTGATTGGTTGCCAGGTTGTGAGGAGGAGAAGGAGAGGGAGGAAGGGGGCTGAGCAGTCAGATGCCAACAGGACACATGTGCTCAGCTCCCTGCTTTGTGACTCAGAGGCCGTGGAGATGCCACTTGCTCAGCAGTGAGTCTCAGATCCGCTCACATGGGACCCTCTGCAAACCCTCGTGCTGACACAGGTAGACACTCACTGGGGGAAAATGCTGGAAGTTCTGTCCTGGCGTGTGCTCTCCCGGCATGGCTGGTGGGTATCGGATCTGCTGCCACTCATCGAAGCCGTGGTACATGGGGTGAGCCATGGGGGGGCTGTATTGGTACTGGTACATGGGGCAGGCAGGGCCCAGTGGTCCTGGCACCGGCTCGGGGTGCAGCCTCTCTCCAGAAGCCTGTGAGGAATTGGGATAAATGATGAGGAGATCCCAAGAGCAGTTTACCACCATCACCTGTCTAAGAGGTGCCAGGCCAGCAGCCCCCAGTCCCTCCCTCTAAGGAGGGTTTCTTTCCATTCCTACCTGTTTGTGCTGTTTCAGCAGCTTCTTCAGCTTCTCTTTCTCCTCCTTCTCTCTCTGGCAGTCATCCTTGGAGGCTCGCAGCTGGTGACAAGGAGGGTTAGTGCAGAGCCCACCGTGCCACCCCCCATGTTTGTGTGATGAGTGAAAGGAGATGCTCTGCCAGTGACATGCAGCAGAGAAAACATCCCTCTGGTCTTCCTGTCCTCCCTCAGCCCCTACTCTTAGGGGCTCTTAGGACTGTGACACTTGGGGACAAGCACCTCTGACATATCCAGGGCAGACACAGGGCTCCCAGAGTGCTGCTGGTGACACCCAGCCCCTGCTCTGAGGTGGATATAGGGGCTGTGACACACACAGGGTTGACATGGGGCTCCTGGAATGCTGCTGGTGGCAGCCAGGACTGCTCACCTGGTTGTTGGAGAGGACCAACTGCTTCTGCAGCTTTTCCAGATGCTGCTTCAGCTCTTCCTTCTCCTCATTCATCCTCTCCCTGTCACTCCGCTCCCGCTGGAAGTCTTCCTCAAAAATTTTCACCTGGCAGGACAGAGGAATGTATGTGCACTTGGCTGAGGGCAGACACCTCCCCCAAGCACCCCCATCCTTGACCCCACCAGCTATGCCAAGCCCCAGGCACGTGGGCTGTCAAAATGGCCCATGGCTGGGGTTCTTCCAGCTGAATTCCTGGAGGACGCTGAGCTCAGTCCTCAATCCCCACCACCACAGAACTGACACCCACCCAGATGCTGGGCTGCTCCTGGCCACGCCAGTCTCTTTGCTGGGGCAGTCCAGGACATGTAGCTCCTTCCCTGCATCCAGTGGCTCCTTGTCCTGCCCTACCTGCTGTTTGAGTAGCTCATTCTGGGTCAGCAGCTCCTGCTGTGGCAGCTTCCCCGCCGGCTCCATGGCAAAGATGGGTGGTGGAGAGGCCTGGACGTTCAGGGCCTCTTCTAGTGCCTAGGAGGAAGGGAAGGAAGCAGAGTCAGAGCAAGGTGCAGTGCCCAGGATGTCTCTGGAGGACCATGGGCATGCGTGCCCAGCATGGGAAGCAGGTGTAACTGGGCAGGGGCAAGAGAGACAACAGACCCTCCTTGAACCCCCTTTCCTGGGAGACCAGAGGGATGTGGTGAGCCTCATCTGACACAAGCCTCTGCCTGGGCAAGAGTAGTTTGATCAGGGTCAGTTTTGGATTTGAGAGAGGTAAAGAGACTGGAGAACATAAAGGACATTTTGCAGTGAGGGGTTGTGCCCTGGTCCCCACCTTGTTTAGCCTCTGGATCTCCTTTTCCTGGTATTCCCGCTGCCTGGTGACTGGAGCCAGCTGCTCCTGCAGGAACCGCATCCTCTGCTGCAGGTCTCTCACCTCCATGGACAGCCTCTCCTTCTCTGCCTGCAGGACCAGGGGTTGGGGGGGAGATCAGCCAGGGCAGGGCAATAGGGCTGGCAGGTCCCCGTCACCCTTCCCAAGGGACTCGCCTCCTCTGTTTCAATCCGGGACTTGGCCAGGAGCAGCTTGCGGTCAAAATCCCTTTGCTTTTGCTCCCGTTCTGACTCCAGCTCCGACAGTGCCCTGCGGGCCTCGGCCAGCTCCTGGTGCAGGTCTGTGACCTGCAGGGAGGGAGAGGGGATGTTGGCCTGGAAGGACCCACAATACAGGGAAAGGGGGCGCAGGCAGCCCCCAAACCTTCCCCTGCACCCTGTTTCCTCTGAGTCCCCTCAGCCAGCCCCCAGCAGAGATGTGGCCCCCGAGCACCCAGCCTTGAGTACCCAGCCCTACCTTCTGCTCGTACTTCTGCTTCATGGTGCGGAAATGCTGATCCCATTGTTTATTCACCTCCAGCAGCTGCAGGGAGAGAGGGATGGCTGAACAGGAGCCCAAACCCTGCTGCGAGCCAGCTGTGGCAGTCCCCAGCAGACTCCTGTCACAAAAGCACCTCAGGGATCAACTGGATGGAGATCCCAGCTCCAGCAGTGCTTCCCTGCGGCTCTGCAGCCCTGCCCCAGTCTCTCGGTGCCATCCCAGCCCTGTGCCCCCGCTGCCCACTCCCCGCCTCCTTGGCAGTGCCTCCCTCCCAGCCTGGTCCTCACCTCCCTGCGCTGGTGCTCCAGGATCTTCACCTTCTTTTCCTTGGCTTCCAGCTCTTCTCTGCCCGGCGCCTTCTCCACCATGGCCCCGCTCTGCTGGACGCGCACGGGGGGGACCCTCAGGGCTTTTGTGGAGGCTGTGCCCAAGGCCGGCTACACTCGAGCCAGTTCCCCTCCCATGGCCTCTCCCCTCCCCTTGAGACCCTGAGAAGTCTTGCTGGTCACACTGGGACAAACTGGGGGCTCTATTAAGATGAGGCCACCTTTGCTGAGGTGTCAGTGGGCTCCCCACCTCCTTCCCAGCCCTGTCCAAGGCGATGCTGGCTCCTCACCTGCTGCTGCTCGGCAGCTTCCCTCTTCCCACTGTCCTGGCTGCTCAGTGTCACCATCCTCCGGAGCTCCTGGTTCTCGCACCTGCGGGCAGGGACAGATGAGTCAGTGGGAAGAAGCTCTCAGGGCAGCCCTGTCCCCCTCCAAACCACCCACCCTCACCTGAGCTTTTCCAGAGCCTGGTTTCTCTGCTCCAGGTCCCGCTCCAGCTTGGTGCGCAGCTCCTTGTTCTCACTGTGCAGCGTCTCACACAGCGTCTGCAGGGTGAACACTGTCAGCATGAGGACTGTGGCCAGTCCCAGCAGCCTGCCAGGCCACCCACCTCCCGCCAAGCCCTGGCATGGAGGTGGGTGTCCACCTCGGGGTGGACAGGAGGGGCTTGGTGGGAAAACACAGAAGGGGGAAAACGCCCATGGAGAGCCAGTCCAGCCCTTGCTCACCTGCAGGAATGATGTTCTCTGCTCGTTCTTGTGCACCTTGGAGGCCAAGCGCTTGAGCTCGGAGGCCATGTAGCCCATGCGCACAAAGACCTGGTCCTTGCTGGCCTCCTTGGTGCAGCCACTCAGCGTGTTCTCCAGCTGCTGCAGCTGGGGCAGCAGGTTGGCATCCTCGTTTGGTGGCTGTTCCAAGTCCTGGGAATGGGGAGGGGATGAAGTGCAGTCAGACCAGTTCAAGGAGCACTGCAAAGTTCCCTCTTGGGACAAGTCAAGGTTGTGGTGGGGAGCTGAGCCAGCACCAAGACACTCTGCAACAAGCCCTGCTGAAAAACCGTGTCAGCTTTGTAAAGGTCTGATTCCCAGCTGCTGGACCTGGGATGTTGAGTCACCACGTGGAGGAGAACATTATGGCAGCAGCTCTCCCAGCCCATGGATTCCCTGTGGCCCTTAGTAGCCTGAGCAGGTCATACTCTCAATTTGCTGATAGCAACAGAGGCATCTCCACCCCTGCTCTCTTCTCCACCCAAGCTCTCCCCATGGGCACCGAGACTAGAAATCTCAGCTCCCGAGACTGTCCTCTCCACGTACACCCTGGTCTCTGCTGGAAGGGGTGGCCTTAACCAATCCTTATCTAATCCTTCCTCCTGTTTTCCCTAGGGGCTCTCCTGTTGCTGTGGCACACCAGGCAACAGGAAACCAAGCTCTCTGGCAGTTGGCAGCCAAGAAGGTGATGCGTGGGATTTGAACAGTTCCCAGAAAAGCCTGGATCAGGGCACACCCAAGAGTGTCAGGGCATACTGACATGCCGGGTGTCCCCAAGAGATTTGTGCTCCCCTGGTGTGGCTGGCTAACTCCTCCATTGCCTGGGAGACACTGCCAGCACAACAGAGCCCAGCTGGCACACGCAGCACTGCCAGGAGGAGGTGGGGATGCGCTGCCACACCTTCGCCTCCTCCGCTCCCAGCCCCGCTGACTCACCTGCTGCCTCTGGGAATGCCCTGGGTGGCACCACATGGAGCCAGGAGCTCAGTGTGTCCCCAGCATTCTGACCCTGGGGTTTACAGCCCTGAAACTGCCGTGGGAGGGTGTGTGTGGAGCACAGCATGGCCAGCTCCTCTCACCTGTGCTGGCTGGCAGGGGGAGGCACTGAGGACCCAAGCCCAGCTGCAGTGCTGGGAAGGCCTGAGTGTGACCACAGGACACCAGGAGATGATTGCCAAACAGATGCCATTCCATCCTCCATCACCCCATGGCTGCACCCCAGGAGGGTCTAGCAAGACTCAACCTCTCCTAGAGCCTCTCCAGCCAATGTGAACAGAGATGTTCAACCAGAGCATATCCTCTTACTGATACCATGCAGCAAAATCTGATGTTCAGCGCTCTTGGGCTCCCCATCCCTCCTCCCCTCCCTTCCAGAACACACAAAAAGCCAGAGCAGGATAGGACAGGGCAGTGACAGCCAGGGGGACATTCAGGTGGCAGCAAATGGAGCACACAGAGGTGCCTTGGCTAGGGCAGACCCTGTCAGCAATGATGGGACTCGGAGACCCAGTTCTCCCACACCAATGTGAGCATCAGGTGAACATCTGAGCATCACTGAAAGCTACTTGGGTTGTCACAGCCCTTCCTGTCACTGTTGTGTGACATCTGCAGACACCAGTGCCCCATCTGTCTGCAGCTGCTTCACTGGCCCCATGCCCAGGCAGCCTAGACAGGCCACTTGTATTTGAAAGCTTTTGTCCAGTTTATCCCTCCTCCGTGGTTTGCCTAAGGGCTGCCTTGACAAGGGTCTGTCAGCCCTGCCTGTGCCTGCTGGGGCACAGAGCTGCCTGCCTGCACACCCCCAGACTCCCAGCACCACCACACTGACCAGAGGGACTCCCCAAATCCCACAGGCACCAGTGCCACTCACCACTCTCCTGCTCTCCTGAGGAAACCCCTGTGCTTCGACAGCAACAATCTCAAACTCCGAGGAGGATCCCTGCAGGAGGAGGCAGCCAGGTCAGGGCTCCCAAGGGAACGACAGCCCAGGATGTCCACCATGAGAAGAGCATGAGGAATACAGCAGGGAAGCTGACTGTTTCAGGTTTATCCCTGTTTCTGGAGGCTAAAGGCTGCCTCCTTTTGCTTTAACTAGATGGAGAGTCCCTCCCTCTGGCCATGCCAGCACCAGCTCCCACATTCACCAGACTCACACTCGGAGGTGATTTCCGTACTTCCACATCCGGCTGGGTGCTGCCCGGGGCTGCCTGTGGGAAGCTGGGATCAGGGCCAACAGCTGCAGAGAGGGGAGAGGATGTGGAATGAACCTTTTGGAGGGCAGGGCTTCTCTCCACTTGGGATGCAGAGACCAGACCCCTGCGAGGTCAGGCACCGATGGATGGTTTCTACCCCAGCCATGGGGATGGGACAGAAACCTCCTTCTAGAAAGGAGGATGGCACTCCAAAGATGACAGGCTGCAAGGGACCTTCATAAAAGTCTCCTGCACACCCTTTCCCTTCCCCCAGGCCCAGGATTTCAAGCCATTAGGTTATTTCTCCCCCATGAGCCTTACATTTCTTACCTGTGGTTTTCACCAAGTCCTCCAAGGAAGATGATGCCATTAGCATTTTGTTGTCCTTCACAAGGTCCTCAGCCTTTTGCCTCAGCTTGGATGCCTCGACCTGGGACTCCTCCAGAAGCTCTCCTGTTGTGGGCAACAGAAGGACGCTCAGCCTCCTTCCCCGAGTGCCTGCCTTGCAGCAGCCCCATTCACCAGCACCAAACACCCTATTTGGGTGGAGCAGTGCCCAGAATAGTCCTCCTTCATCCAAAAACAACTTTTCTGGGACAAATCCAATGGCAAAGCTGTATCAGTGACTCACTGGCTTCAGAAACCCCCATGCTGACACACACAGGGGGCAGAAGGGCAGCAGTGTGACTCTTAGAGGTCTCCTCCACCTCCCAGAAGAGATGAAGTTCAGCCAAGGTGGTGGCACAGAGGGTTCAGCCTGCCCACTTAGGGGTCTGGCACCAGCAATGCAATCCTCCCCCCAACTCTGGTTGGCTGCTGCCACACCAGCAGATCCCAGTCACAGGTAAGGGCATAGTGACACAACGGGAATCACGAGGCAGGTGGAAATTCGGCTGCAGAAGCGGGACTTGAAAGGGGAAGCTGGGTCACGAGACCAAAAGCAAAACTGGGGGTGGGGGGAAAGCAGACAAGGACAAGAAAGGGGGTGTCTCAGCTAGGCGGGAGTATTCCCACATTGGCATGTCCCTGCTGGCAGAAAGCACCCAATACCAGGTTCTTTGAGCAGCACCTGAGAAAAGCCCCGACCCAAAAGGGCTTGGAGGAGGTGGGGGTTTTCATCAAAAGCAGAACAGATCCCAGCACCTGTGAATTCCAGGAAACTGGCCTAGTTCCAGTACTTTCTTTTTCTTTCCAGCCATTTATCCCACTGTAAAGCACCCCAGAAGTCCAGCAAAACCCTTGTTCCCTATGCATATCCATGTGAAAAAGCTCAGACATCCTGCTGAACCCAGATATGGCCCCAGTGCCAAGACCCCCAGCTTCTACCAGCACTCTTCCTCAACCGAGCAAGAACTCCCCAGGCTTGGTGGGCACAGGCTCGGCTGCCCCAAAGGCAAACCTCATCCCCCTGGCACGCAGCAGTTACCAATAGACTTGATCCCCTGCATCTTCTCCTTCAGCCGGGTGTTCTCCTCCACCAGCCGCTCCAGGGCTGTGGATCCATTCTCTTCTGAGCCCCCACCGGGGTCATAGATGCGGTAGGGTCCTCTCCCTTCCATGCCTGCTGTTCAGTCGCCTGCCTCCCAGCCAGGCATCCCTGCAAGGCAATGGAGCGTGGTGTCACCTTCCTCTGGTTCCAGGCGGTGCCACAGCCCCCTGGTCCCAACCTTGTAGGGGTCTGGGGTGCTGTGCTGGCGGAGGCAGCGCTGCCTCACTGCTCACCACCCAGCCAACAACTGTCCCAGGTGAAGGCACTCCCCTCTTCAGCCCTGCCTGGGGTGAACATGTCAGGGTGACTCATGGCCATGAGAAGTGTCATGAGAAGAGGAGGCATCACCAGCAGCCTCACTCAGGGCTGGCTCTCACCCCTGTGGGACACAGGAGTCGTGGAGGAGGTTGCAACCACTGGTTGCTGCATTCCAGGAGGGATAGAGACCCAGTCCAGGAGCATCCACCCACACCAGTGCGAGCCTGGACACCGGTATCAGGACATCCTGCTCAACATATGGTATTTTTGTGGGGTATAAAGGTTTGTGGAGGGCTGTTGGGGAGGGGCACGGTCTTCAACTCCAAAAACCTTAACCTGCAGTTGTGGGGAAATTTGGTCAGCATTGCAGGGATGAACCTCAGGAGGCAGGCAGGGACCAGCTCTGCCCTCCGGCTCAGCCAGAAAAACCAGCTGTCAACATCACTGCTTCCTGAATTGAGCACAGGGAACAGCCAGGCATGTGCTGGGCTGGGAGCAAAGTCCAAGAGGACGAATCACCCACAAGCAGCCTGCTATTTGTTTTTTCAACCCTTTGCACTTGCGGGTGGCCTGAGGCTTGGGGACAGCTGGGCAGGATCCTGCCTCCAGGTCTCACCCATCTCCTGGGGGGATAAAGCAGCTGCTGTGACTCACAGCACAGCTTATCAGAACTATCTCCCCTGATGCCAGCTCCACAATGTGTAGCAGAAGAGCAGCTGAGAAGGTCTCAGTGCCAGTGGAGCTTCGGTGCTGCCTGGGGGCACAACAGGAGCACCCCAAAGTGCTCTTACCCCAGTCAAGGCAGCTGGGTGCTGACAAGCAGGAGAGGGCAGAGGGGACGCATTTTGAAAGGAGAAGGGGGTAGCCTGTGCCCGAAACTGTCTCAACCTCAGACTAATGCTCATGCCACAAGTGATCCAGGCTGATCTCTGGTTAGGATGACCTGCCTGGCAGGGAGGGGCAGGGACTTTCCAGATGACAACTGTCACTTGGCAGCATCCACAACTGGAGCAGCAATTAATGCCTGCCTCAGTGGCAGGGAATTAGTGCTGGCCCCAGCAGCAGGCTGCTTCTGGGGGATGCACTGCTGGGTCTCACCATCCTCCTGCCCTGCGAGTCCTGCCTGTAACCCCATCCCCAGCAGTTGGAGGTGGGCATCACTGGGAGCTGCCCTGCAGCAGTGGTGTGGGATGAGCTGAAGAGCAGCTATTCCTGGAGCTCAGAGCAGCTGACAGGAAACTGTGGAAGAACTGGGGCCATTTCCATGCTGCGGGTCCCAGCGATGGGGCTAGCACTGACACAGCTAGTATGAAGTGGAGGGAAGGTTTGGATTAGGTATTAGGAAGAAATTCTTCACCATGAGGGTGGTGAGGCACCAGAACAGGTTGCCCAGAGCAGCTGTGAATGCCCCGGCCCTGAAATTGTTCAAGGTCAGGTTGGATGGGGCTTGGAGCAACCTGATCTAGTTAGAAGTGTCCCTTCCCATGGCAGGGTGATGGAACTAGATGAATTTTAAGATCCCTTCCCACTCAAACCATTCCAAGATTCTGTGAAATGTCCCACAACCTCCTGCCACAGGATGGGGAAAACTGGAGCAGACGCACCAGTGGGCAGGACAGAACCAAGTGTGGAGGGACACACATGGCCCAGTGCCAGCCTGGCAGAGGATTGGAATGGCACCACAGGCAGGCTGGGGACCCAAGCCTGTTACTCACTGGTGTCCAGTCATCATATGCTGCTCCAGATCTGGGGCTCTCGAAAAGGCTGGTAGCAAACCCATCTTGCATCCTGTGGGACATCCATGTTCTCCACTGGGGCAACCACAAGCGTGGATTGAGGAAGGCAGGGACAAGCTGCCCTCTCGTGTAGGACCATTTCCCCATGTACTTTTGCAGCAGCCTGAAGTAGCAGCCCCCATTCTCTTACACTCCAGACCACAAACCTGGAGGTTCTCTGCCTTGCCCCACAGCACACGTGGGAGGTCCCTGGCCCCTGCAGGAATCCCTCAAACCCAATCCAGCTGTACCAACCAGCTTGCCAACCGGCAGATCTCACTCATAGTGACCCCGTATTCTTCCAGCTAAAAGCTTCTGCCTCTGCTGTGTCCAATTTTCAAGATTTTGGATCCCAGGTCTGCATCCCACCAGGGAGGTTGCAGCAGAGGGGCCACAGGAGCTGTTTTCAAGCAGCAGCTGGGGACAGGAACTGAACTATCTCCAGATGAAGGAAGCACACATCAGCCACAAATTCACCAGCAAACAATACCCAGCAAGAGGGAGGGGTTTCCGCAGCACCAGGGCCAGGGTGGGTTTCCCTGGAGCAAAGGCACAGCCCAATTTCTGCAAGGAGCTGCTGGGACAGAGCTGTCACCATGGGGACCAGGTCACTGATCCTAGTCTTGGTTTGTTTGTTTTTTTCCCTTAAGAGTTCTGACAGGTGAGATTTACAGCGAAAAATCTCATTTTGATAAAAACACTGGGGGAGGAGAGAGAAGATCATACACCAGCTCCTAATGGTGAAACTTAGAAACGCAAGGAAAACATGACTACCACAAACTCCATCAGAAACCACCGAACCACCAGAAAACACTTCCCTCTTTGCCAGTCAACAGTTCCTACGCTAATCTGACAGTATTTCACAGCCCTGGGGGCTGAGGGCTGGGCACACACCGTGGCTGCTTGGCTGTAGCTCGCAGGCTCTGTGCCCAGTCATCGACATGAGACTGCCAGATGGTCACCCATGGGCGTTGCTGGTTCCAAGCGGGGCACCGAGACCTTTAGGTAGTAAATTTTTATGACAACTCAGCAGAAGTAGAGAATGAGAGTGTGAGTGGGCAGGAGAGACTCACGGGTGAAGATGAAAGCAGAGTGGTATTTAAATAGCTGTGCTGTGGCTTGGAAGCGAACTGGAACTGTCACCGCTGTCACCCAGGATGACATGCATCACTGCCACGGCCACCACTGTACCAGCCATGCAGAAGGATGTGATTCCTGCTTTAAAATCACTGAACAGCTGAAGATCCCAAGGTAGAGGATGTGGCTCCTGTGCAGTGAGAGAGCTGGCACCGCTGGAGGTTTGCCTTGGGCAGTGAGCCCTGGGGTGGGACCAGCCTCCCAAAACTGAGGGTTTGGCAGCCCATCAATTCCCATCCTGCAATCCACAGTGGGGGCTTGGCCCAGCCCTTAGGAGAAAGGGGGTTTCCTTACTCCCGCCCACAACAATCCCAGGAAGCCTCCACCATACCATGATTGTAGGGGGTGAATGTAAATCCCTGCAGGCTGCCAGCATAATTTTCCCATGACCGGGGCTGCCGGGTCCCAAGCACCCCTCCTTAGAGGAAAAGCAAAAGCTATTCAGATAGACACTGTGGAAGGATTTTGTTGTTGTTGTTGTTTGATCATTTTACTGGGAATCAGCAAAACCCCACAGCCCCCATCCCAGTTTTGTTTTCTTCTCCAGAGCTCCAGCAGCTTCCCAGACCAGGGACAACCAGGCTGCTGAACTGGTCTCTTTTGCAGGAAAGCAAAAACAGAGCTGGAATTAGGAGGCAGCGATAAGAAGACTACTTTCTGGGCACAGCAGACCACTGGGCTGGGAGTAATAAAAGAAGAGGAAAGCAGGCATTGCAAAGCTCAAGGCTTAAAGAGAAAAGCCTGAACCTCCTCTTAAACCATTTTCCTTTCCAGCCTATTTAGCCACAGAGAGAATGTGGGAAAGGCAAGAGCCCTACCCAAAACACAGCAGGCATCACAGATGTCCTCCAGCCAGAAATCCCACTCTTGCCTCAGAAACCCACCTCCTGCAGAGGCTTCACAAAACAACCTGCTTCTGATGAGGCTGCTCATGAGGAAAATAAAGCATTTCCCTGGGTCTGCCAGGTCTGCAGACACAGGCAGCACAGGCAGCGTGCTGCTCCCCTGGCAGCATGGTGGGGATTTAAAGCAAGACCCCCTTTCCTGCTGCACAGACATCTGGCTCATGCTGCCTGCTCCACTTCTCCCTGCAGAGCTCAGTAACATGGCTGCTCATCACGGCACTCCAAAGCAGGGCAAGCACAGCCACCCCCTTTTCTTTGCTCCCAAGCTACTCCTGTCCAACCTGGTGCGGCAACAACCAAGCAGCAGCAGACAGTGGCTCAACAAAGCTACATCAGCAGAGCTTCCTCTGTCACCCAAAGTGCGAGAATTGCTGCTTTAAAATCAAATCTGCAATGCCCCAAGAGTAGATTGTTGTTTCCTCCACCCGTGAACGTTTTGTACCAGCTGCTGGCAAACAACAGCCCACGGCCCTGCACTAAATAGGTCTGTTTTGCGTAGGTCAGGCCAAAAGGGCACCGTGGGATTTCTTGCAGAGCCAGGAATGATGCCAAGGGCTGTAAAAAGCCTCTCCTGTTTTCCTCTTGCTTACTCAACCTCACTGCAGACAGCTGTCAAGGACGTGCGTGGCTGGAGCCCTCCTGTCTCTAGAACTCATCCCACTGCCCAAGGTCTGGTCTCTGGAACGCTTTGTCTGGCAGTGCCCTCCATGAAATGTGCACCCTGAAGGAGCTTGTGGCAGCAGGTGATGGAAATAACCCACCCGAGAGATGGGAATAACCCATCCAAGTGATGGGAATAACCACCTCAAGGGGAAAGGCTGTACTGGACTCCCTGCGATGGGGAGCAACCATGGCACTGAGGCACAGGACAGCTGGATCCCTGAGAGGCTGCAGGTCCCCAGAGTCCCTCTTGGAGCTGTTCTCACCCCAAAGCAGCGGCGACAGGCAGCGTCTTTGTTTGTTTTCTCCTCTTCACTCTGCCTTCCGTGGGGGTCTTAGCGTGGAAGAGAGGGGAACACAAGCCGTGCATCCTCTCCCACAAAAGGAGGATTCTGCCATCCCTGCTCCAGCTGTTGCAGCCCCTGGAGCAGCATCCTGTGCGGACACACCGCACGGCTGGACCGGGAGGTGAAAGCCACGGAGGAAGGAAAACACCGCGGGCAGGAGGGTCTTTGGGGCCGCCGCAGCCCACCCAGCCGGGTGCGGGAAACCCACGTGCCCGCCCCGGGGGGACCGCAAGCCCGGGACAGCGGGGCGGCAGCCGCGTGGGCCGGGGGAAACAACGCGGTTGTGCAAAGGGGGAGCGAGGGGGGAGCGGGGCGGCCCCCGGGGCACCAGCGGGACCCCCGCGCCCCACCGAGCTCCCCCCGGCCATCGCCGCCGCCA
>VWZG01006016.1:261816-303136 GCA_013396735.1 Grallaria varia | reverse complement strand
CATCGCCGCCGCCACCGCGGGCCGCGGACCCCCACAGCCCCCGCCCGGCCCGCCCGGGGGAGGGCACGGCACGACTATCGCGACAGCCCGCGACAGCCGGGGCAGACCCTCGGGAGACGGCGCGGCCCCGGGGGCAGATGCTGCTCCGGGGGAGGTCTCACCCCGACCGCCCGAGCGCTGGGGAACCGGAGAGATGCGGGAAACACACCTGCAAGGTGCGGGACCCTGCGCGGGGGCGACGCGACCCCGGTGCCCGGTGCGCGGCCGGTGCCCCGGGCACGGCTGCTGTCCCCGGGGGCGGCAGGGCCCCGCGCCGCTCCGAGCTCNGCGGGGAGGTGGTCGGTCTGTTTGTGTTGCTCTGTGTGTGTCCCCCGAGGGTCCCCGGGGCTCCGCCCGCTATTTTGGGGCTCTGAGGGACGGCAGCGCCCGGCCTGCCTCCACCCAGTACCTCAGCGGGGAGTTCCGCTCGGAGGGGAGCGGCTCTGCCCAGCCCCTCAGCGGCGCTCCCGGCTTGTGGAGACACAAAATGGCGGGGCTGAGGGGCCGGCCCACCCGGGGTCCCCGTGTGCCCCCGCCGCTGAGGAAGGACGGCTGAGGGCAGGCTGTGGCAGCCCCGGTTCTCCTCTCTGCCCCGGGAAGGAGGAGGGTTCCTCTGCGAGCCCGCTGATCTCTTGAGAATTCCCCGCCGAGCCTCCGAGTTAATCCTAAACGAGGAAATCACATCTTCTCACCGGAGCGTGTATTCCGGGATCTTTCTCCTCTGTGCTTTTGATTATCGTGCCGTCATGGACCACCAGAATCGGCCAGAGGAGCAAGAACAGCAGGGAGCAACACCTGGTTTCACTCTGCTTTTTGGGTCTCCCTCAGCAGCTGGCTCGTTTTCTTCCTTGTTTTGGTTTTGTCACAGGGAAGGTGGTGGGGTTTTAAAAATAAATCTCCAAATAAAAGCGACGAACCAGGAGGAAAGAAATCCTGCTGTAAGCAGTGGTGCTGCTTCTCTCTGCCTGCAATATGGATGTGTCCTCCTTAGGTGACTGTTGAGGTCACTGCGGTCCTTCATGGAGATCCAGCTGTCCCGGCCCTGGCTTCTTACCCAGCTCTGTTCCCACAGCTCCGCTGCTTCTTGGTACTTTGATGTTTTGGGTTGTATGAATCGAAACCCAGCCGGCTCCTTTCCTTGTCTGCCCTTGGCCGACAGTGGGATGTCGCCCTGGCAGCCCATTGGGGTTACGGGAGCTTGGCGGTGCTGGGACCCCCATGTGCTCCTTGTGCTCCGAGGTCTCAGCTGGGGATGAGACAGCAGCACCCTCCACGCGCAGGCAACATCTTCCCTTTTGTTCCCTGAAAGTCTAGTTTTACCCCAGAGGCCCGGTGCTATTCTGTAAACCCTTGGAAAACCTGTCTTCAAAGCTAGACACAGCCCCAGAGAAACAGAAAACACCTTGTTCTTAAGTTAATGCCTCAGCCTGCACAAAATAGCCGAACCCCACTTACTTCTGTGTGGAGTGAAGAGGGTGGCATGGCTCAGCTGCCCTGAAAGCTGCCTGCCTTCCCCTCGCTCCATCTCCCACTGAAAATACCATCGTGCTACTCACCAGGTTGGGTCGTGGAAGGGCTTGGGGAGAGTGAGAGCCCTCTGGACCAGGAGCTCTGCAGCTGTAGTCCTCAAATGCAGGAAGACCAGCCCAGCTGAGCTTACTTTTAGGCATGGAGAAGGGGAATTCCCCATGATGGAGGTCCCAGACAGCTTCTGCGTGGTTTTGATAGGGAGCCAGGCACCACTTAAAGGGCTCTCCTGTGCTGTTCCTCCCAGGGGCCGCAAGTTGTGTCAGGTATTAGTCAGCAAAAGTGGGGGGGGGGGGGGGGGGGGTCGTGGAGGCTGTGATTCACTTTTGGGCAACTGGAGAGCCTCATTACATCATTCTCCTGGTCTGGTTTCTGAGCAACTTCACTGAGTTTGTAAACATGTCATGTTTCTCCTCAGGGAAACTGCTGTGTCTTGCAAGAGGCATTGCTGTTGTCCCATGTTTATTTCCATCCCATCCATACTCATCCATCTCTGGAATTAGAACAGGATGCATCTTCCTGAGGGAGCAGGGAAGAGCTGTCTCTTCTGGTGGAGCCCTACAGGTGATGATGTGCCTGGTTTGCGAGTAATCCCTGGAAACCATCCACTGGGAGACTGATGGTCAGGACCAAGACTGAAGCCAGCTGGAATAAACACCAAGGATTTTTATTTTATAGAGCCTGATTCCAGCTCCCCAGCTCCTTGCCAGCAGGTACAGTTGTACCTGGAAAGGTGTTTACAATAGTCTGCCCTTGCCAGGTGTGAACTGCAAGGCTTGAGGAGTGCCCAGCTTTAGTCTGTTTGGTTTGGGTGGCAGGAGTGGGGGTGCTGGGCAGGAAGCTGGGGAGCTGTGGGTCTGAGATCTGCCAGCAGCATGAGAACCTATGGAAGTGGTCACTTCATGGGTGCTCTTACCCAGTGCCTCTGCAACTCCCTAGCCAGCTGCTCCTTGTGTTTTTACCCGAGGCTGCCAGCTCAGACTGACCCAAATGCAGGATGAATCTCACTATGAAAACAAAAGGCTTTTGGTTCTGTTGATCCTCCCTCATTGCTTTGGTCCCGCCATGCTCCCAGGGGAGAAAACTCCCCTGATGGCAGTTGTGGTATGTGAACATGCCTGCGTGTCTATGAGGATGCGTTCACAGCTGGCACTTGGACATGCTAGGGGTTTTTTGACACAGAGAGCTGGGTTCAGTACCTTCAGTGGCAGCTCTCTTACAATAGGGTGCCCTGGTTGCTGCTGTGTTATGGGAAATGGGGTTTGAAGAAAAACAGGCCGTGGATGGGGCTGGTGGAGTTCCCCTGTCCTCAGCTTCTGCTTGTTTTGGATCAGGTGTAGCTTCCTTCAAGATGGTCCCATTCCAGAGTGACCAGGGTGGGCCCAGTGGTGTGAATCCCAAGTGGAACTGACCCAACAGCCCCAGATGCCCAATAAATCCCTGGTGCTGCTGGGCAGATGGAGCGCACTTGAACCCTGATGGGGTGATGGAGCCAGCCAGGACCTGAATGTCATGGGTGGCTGTGCCAGGACCTGGCCCTGGAGCAAGGTGGGAGCAGAGCAGGCAGCGGGTACAGCTGGTTTGGCACAGCACCCCAGGGTTGGGGCCACTCAGCTCCACGGGGGGCTGGTGGTGGTTCCCTCTTGCCATCCGCAGCTGGGACCTCCTGCCTGTGCCTCTCTGGTTGGACGTGTCCCGAAAGGAAGCAGAGGGCCAACAGTGACGCTGTGAGAGCGGGGAGGAAGCTCTGGCTGCAGGAGGGGATTTCCAGAACATTGCGATCCGCAGCTTATGCAAATCAGGAACTCAAATTAACCTGGCAGGTTGGGAGGGCTCTGGGATGGAGGGCAAGGGAGAGTCAGGGGAGGGAGCCTGGGAGAGGGCAGGAAGGAACATGGATTGGGGTAGGAGAAAAGGGAGGCGCTGGGGAGCAATCCCGCTCCTACAGTACCCTGCCTTCACAGGGGGTTGGGTCACACCCTAGCTTTCCAGGCATGCTGGGCCACTTTTGCTTTGCTGGGTTTACCCTCTCACTGAAGGAGGACTCCCTTCTCCCTCTGCTTCTGGCATCACCCGCTTCTCCAGAGATCACCCCTCCTGCCATCCTCCCCCTCCCTCCTCCGGTGGATGGGTTATGGTGGGACCTGGTGCAGTCCCACAGTGGATACGCCAAGAACTGTGAGAACCAGGTCTGGAAGTGCTCAGAGGATTTCCCTGCATGCCTAAAGCTTTGAATCATTTGGAGTCCCAATGGCCAAAATCAACAATAGGCCCAGAGGGGATTTTCCCCTCTTCCTCTCCCCCCATGCCATGTCTCATCCAATTGCAATACCAAGAAAAGGGCTCAGCGGCAGTCATCATGTCCTGTACAGCTGCTCCCGGGATGGTGGTGTGAGGAGAGCAGCTCTGTAGAGCTCAGCCATTTCCCCAGCCTTAGCTCACTGTGGGGATCAGGTTGAACAGTGAGGGACACAGGGATATGAGGGGCAAGGCTGCTTCTTCTTCCTTTGGCTTGGGAAGAGGAAGGGCTGAAGAAGAAATGTCAGCTGGCTCCCAAGACTGGAGTTTGTGTTTCTCTTCTCTAGGGAAAGGAAAGGATGGCAGGTGGGATGGAAATGGCTCACACTGTGCCGGGGACCAAAACCAACATCCCATCTTGTCTCCACACCAGGAGTAGCTCCTCCCAGGGGCTGGTAGCAAAGAGGATCTGCAGTGGCCTCTGGAGCTGACTCAGAGAAGAGGTCCGTCCCTCTGCGCACCAAACATGGGCTCTTGGGGTTTTTTGGATGTTGCAACCTGTGAAATGTGGCCTTTGCTCTGCCTGGAAGCGAGCTCTTGCCCCCGACATTGCTGGTCAATGTGCAAAGTGTAAATCCCAGACTCGTCCTGCAGCAGCCCTGAAGGCTGAAGCATGGATGGCCAGCACAGACCTGCCTCCAGCCCTTACCCTGCTCACAGCCTTGTTAATTCCTCCCTTTTTTGTGCCCATTGTTTTGTCCTCCCCTGTGCTTTCCTAACCTTCCTTGAACTCCTGCCTCCTTGCTGATCACAGAAGTTAGGCACGAGGTTTGTCACTGATTGTCCTTGGACTGGGTGAGTTGGAGCCCATGGATGGAGCAGAGGTGTTCTTGGAGAGTAGTGCTATGAAGTGCATTTTCCCTGGAGACTGGAATGCTAGAGGGATGAGACTGCTTTGTCTGAAGGCTTTATGACCTGCCCACATATGGATGGTTTCATGGGCAAAACACTCCTCCCTCATAAAATCTTTATTTAATTTATTTTCAATTAATACTAATTGTTAGTGAGTGATTTGGACATGAAACAAAACAAGTGTTCTTCCTTCCCAGGCTTGGCTTACGCCAAACATACTCTTCCTTCTTCCTAGACTCAGTGGTCCTTGTTTCACTGCAGACTGCACTCACTCCATGAAGGAAGTGCCCCAGGTGCACAGTATGTCCTAGAGGCCAAACCAGTGCTTCCCAAGATCTCTCACCCTCCTGGCATTGCCTTGGGGTGGGCAGCTCTGCTGAGCTCAGGCCAGTTTGCAGTTCTCCCCTGTAGGGCAGCCCCAGGTGTGCTGCCAACCCCAGCATGGGGCAGGTGCTGAAATAGCCCCTGCTCGAATTGGGTACTGACTGTGCTGGAGTGTTTGCAGCAGTTGAAATGCCACTGGCTGTTTTCTGCTTCAGCTGTAGCAGCTGCTGCTGGAGATGGATTACTGCAGCACTGGGGCTAGATAGAGGCTTTTTGGCAACAGGTCTTTTCGAGGAGAGGGATTTGTTCCAAGGAGGAAACCTCACCTCACTCTCCCTCCCTGTCCCCAACTTTGTGTGACTGCTATCTTGTCTGCATCACACGATCAGCCAGCAGCGGGTGCCAGGGAAATTCCTGGCCTTGGGATGGGAGTGCTGTGGTTGGCCAGGCTTTCTGGCAGTGGCATTGCACTGAGCTGAGCAGGGAACTGGCCCTGAGGGGCTGTCTGGTCTCACTTGTGGTCCTGTGCCACTCCAAGACAGCCAGGCTGTGGGTGATGTGGTCCCTAGTCATAGGCTTACAGCCAGAAAATTCACCAGAGTGTTTACACCTGTGCCCAGGAAACACACTCCCCCCCCATACATACCCAAGGAGCATCTGTTTTGCCAACAAAAAGGAGGTACATGATGGCTCATGTGTTGTGGTCCTGTGCTAACAATGAGCAGGTTTTCCCCCTACTCTGGAGGAACAGGAACTGCCCCAGATCTGGCTCTCCCAGGTGTGACAGGCTGTCTCCCAAGCCTGAAACTTCCTGAGGCATTGCAGTTGGGTCCCTGAGCCCTGTTCCCACCTGCAGGGAGGTGGCTGGCCAGCTCTGCCGCCTGCAGTCTCTGTGCCATCACTGATCTCCAGAAGCCTTGTGCCTCCTGCTACGAAGCTCAGAGCTGCAGTGCAGAGCCATAGGAAGAGACAGGCAGATGAACATTGGGGTTACATCCTCCCTTCAAAACATCTTCTGCAGCTGCTCAGTCTTTGCAGCAGGTCCCTGGCCAAGCAGGTGACCTGTAGGCTCCTGCAGGCATGAGGTGTGTTCAGCTCCCCAGATGTTGCCTGAACTAGGATGCCCATTCCTACTTACACACAGGGAGGGTGAAAAAAGCTTCAATCAGGCTGTTTTCCCCCAAGAACAGCAATTTTGTTACAAGGGGATGTTTTACAGGAGGGCATCAAGGGAATTTTCAGTGGGATAACACCCAGCTGAGTTGTTTCGGCTTCCCTGGTTTGTTTCTACATGTTGCTGCTTCTATATCTCTGCTGGTTTTGAAGTGTTGTAATAATATTGTGTTATTATTCCTAACACTGCTTTGATATTTTGAAGGTGAAGCTTTCCTCACTCAGCTGTTCTGAGGAAGACTTGGGTATTCACGACTTTTTGTTCTGGCTTGGAAACAATTGAAAGTGCTGGAATTTCCCGCTTTTGGAAATTCCAGTTCTTTTTTTCCCGAGCGCTGGGGGAAGTGCAAACAAACTGTTTGGGGGTGTAGCTTTTATGGCATGTGCTTTTCTATTGCTGCTTTAGCAGCTTGAAAGCACAGGAAACCGCGTGCGAGGACGGATGGATGCCATCAAGTCTGATTTGTATCTCTGGTTTATGAAAGCATCATCCACTCAACGGCACGAACCCTGCCGGGGATTTTCAGAGGCATGAAGTGAAGCTCTTGGTGAAATCCCTGTGCTGCTGCTAGCCCCATATGCATTTTCAGCCTGTTTCTCACCAGCAGTGTTGCTCACAGGGGCTTTGGGGTGTCATCAGGGCTCTCCCTGGACCTGGGGCAGGGCTCTCGCCCAGGTTTGCTTAGAGGAACACAGAAACAAAAGAGCTCCTCAGTCCCACCCAAACCCGCCACAATAAATTGACTGCTCTCGCCCCAAGGTCAGCAACAGTAAGGTTTTATTAATCAGATTTGAAATTGTCTTTTCAATCTGGGTATATTCCTAGGTTAGTGGCAGGTTTGGGTATGAATTGTTTTGCTTCAAGATAGACAATCCCCTACCCAGACCCCTCTGCTCCCCTCCCCAAGACTCCCCCTGCTTGCAATGTGGTGCTTCTGTCCAGCGCAAAGTGAGTCATCCTGTGCAGGGGACTGAGCGTCCCCTGAAGCCCCCGAAGCTGCAGTGACATCAAGGCGGTGGGTGGGTGCTGGCTCAGACACCAAGAAGGAGCCCCTGCTGCTGCCTAGTCCTCGCCCCCGCACAGGGCCAGCAGAGCCTTGCGGTAGTCACCAGAGGTGTCCTTCTGCAAGAGGGAGACCCATGTCAGAGAAACGGCCCTGGGGAAGCCCAGTTTGAGGTGCTGGGCCAAGAGAAGGCAGAGCACCATGTCCAGGTCACCCTGCAGGTGTCTGTGCAGAAGTGGAAGACACCAGCATCCTCTCTACAGCCAGGCTGGCCAACACCAAGGCTGATGGGGGGGCAGGTTCCCCCTCCCCATGTGATGCTCAGCCCTTGTGCCACTCACAGCACCACTCACAGCTCGGGGCCCTTCAGGGCTCATCCAGACAATGTGATCAGCCAGGGAGGGGTGTCCCTGTCCCCTCACCTCAATCATGTGGTGCAGCGATCTGTCGAACAGGTCTATGAACTCGCCCCGGATGTTTAACAGGTCAATCTCGCTCCGGGAAATCATGATCCGGGTCAGGGTCCTCTCATCCGTGCCAGCACCCTGCAAGGGTGAGCTTGAACAAATAACCCTGCAGGGACTTGAGCTCCATGGACCCTCCTGGCACCTCCAGCACAGTCCAAGCTGTGGATCAAGTCCACTGGAGGGTCACAAAAATGATCAGAGGGCTGGAACACCTTCCCTATGAGGAAAGGCTGAGGGAGTTGGGATTGTTCAGCCTAAATAAGAGAAGGCTCTGGAAAGGCCTTATTGCAGTCTTTCAATACTTAAAGGGGGCTTTAGAAATACAGGGACAGATGTTTTAGCAAGGTCTGTAGTGATAGGACAAGGGGTGATGGTTTTAAACTAAAAGAGGAAAGATTTCAGACTAGATATGAGAAAGAAATTTTTAACAAAACTGGCACAAGTTGCCCAGAAAGGCCCATCCTGGGAAATATTCCAGTACAGGTTGGATGGGGCCCTGAGAAGTCTGGTCTACTTCAAGGTGTCCCTGCTTATTTCAGGGGATTGGATTAGATGACCTTTAAGTGTCCCTTCCTACTCAAACTGTTCTATGGTCTCTCCTTGGACATATTCTGGACTTGCTTCTGGCAAGACACCAGCTGGACTCATCTCCTGCTGTCCCCAGGGATTGACTTGAGCTCAGCCCTGCCCTGCTCCCCTCAGGGACAGGCAGGGGACAAACCCCATCCCTGTCATGGGACTGCAGAGTCCCAAAGGACTCTTCCCAGTCCCAAAGGATGTCTGCCCAGCCCAGCCCCAGGAGAGCCCTTCCGCACCTTCATGGACTTGTAGAGCTTGTCAGCAAAGAAGCCTGGCTTGTTCTTCACACTCCGGACTGCAACACAGAGAGGGGAGGGAAAGTGGGCTCCTTGTTCATGGCACCCAGGGGACATGTCACAGCAAGGAGCTGTGGCACCCACTGGATCAACTACAAGCCCTCCTTTGTGCAGTGGTGCAGGCTTGGCTCCATAATAGGATGCCCTATAAATGTCCCAACCCCACACCACACTGGGAATCTCCATGGCCCAGCAGCAGCAGGAATGTGCCACAACACTGCTTTGGCAGGGGCTGGCAAAGGGACTGCCTGCCCAGCGGGGAGCCCTGTGCTGAGGGAACACCCGCTGGGCACTGACCGATGGCCACGAAGGCGTCCCTCACATCTCCCGACATCCGCTTCTTGATGGCATGCTCCACGTCGTGGTTGGTCATTTTGATGAACTCCTGGAACACTGGGGATGGGGGAGAGAACAAGGTCACTGCCATGCCACTCCATCCCAGCCCTGGGCACCCGGGAGACTCAGGCCTCAGCTGTGGAGACTTCTGGACCAGGTGGGACCAGAGCAGGCTTGGGTGAGTTCAACTAGCCACCTCAAATGCCATACCATCTCTTCCCACTGTCTCATCCCCACTACCACTGGGGAGACAAGGCTCAACCTCAGCCTCGGGGAGACCCTCATCCCAAATCCAAAGCACTTGTGTTGTAGCTGAGGGTGCAGCTGCAATGGAGGAATGTGGTCCTACCTCTGCGGAGGTGGGGGTAGCTGCGGGTGCAGAGGATGCTGAGGAAGCGGGTCTCCAGGGAGTCACTGGAGTCATTGCCGGAGACATCAGAAAGTTTCTGGAAGAGCAATAAAGAATGAAGAGAGAGACAAGGGGATGGTATGGCAGAGAGGGACACAGATGTCCAACAGCTCTTCCTAGGACAACCACTGCTGACTGAACACCCTCTTACAAAAGGTGTAAGAGCTTCTTTGCTGCCCCCTGCCCAAAAGGCATTTTCTCTGCATGGATGTGAAGCTGCACATTCACACATCAGCTCTAAGAAAAGATGTTTTCCAGTTGTTATGGAAAAAGCTTTGCACTGCTTACAGTGAAGACTCCTCTTTTTGTTATTTGGGGAGGATGTTTTGGGGGTGACCAGTATTGAAGAGGAATTCAGAGCTGCCAGACACAGGAGCCACCCTCCACTGTGGGCCACAGCAGTGCTGCCCGTGGATGAAAGCAGGGGGGCTGTACTCAGTGCACCCATTAGGCTGTTGCAGGAGAAAGTCACCCTTCCTCCAGTTCCCAGTTTTGGTGAGCCAGGGAAGCCACCCCTGAATCCCACACTGCCTGGAACACAGGTCCTGCATGCAGACAGCGGGCAGGATCAGTCCCCAAATCGCTTTCTCCCTCTCCTGCCCAGCACTGCAGGGAAGTGCCCTTCTGCAGGTCCCATCTGTCCCCTTGTCTCCCATTCTGATGCAAGGATGCTAAAGTCCCAAGCAAGTGAGCACAGCCCATGTGGTCAGAAGAGCCCAGCTTGTGGGACTGCAATTCCCAGCCCCAGGACCACAGCATCCCCTCAAACATACTGAAGGGTGACACAGCATCCCCTCAAACATGCTGAAGGGTGAGGAGCAAAAGGGCAGGCACTCACCAGGGTCTCAGCAACAACCTGGTGGGAAGAGAGAGAGAGACAGGAAGACAACAGGGTCAAAAGGTGCTGCTCAACCTTTATCCTTTCCTGACAAAACACAGGAAGTCCAAAATCCCTTAAAATTACCTGTCCCCAGCTCCCCTGCTTCCTCATGAGAAGGACCTGTGTCCTCCTCCAGTTTGGCCTCTACACCAGTACCTTGGGAGAGTGCTCTTCGGCCAAACAAAGTGAGCTCCCACCCCTGGAGATTGGGTGCCAGCCTGTTGCTCCTCAAGGAGCATCCTGGTGCCACCTGGCTGGCTAGTCCCTGTGCTTGTCATCCCTGGCTCTCTCTTTCTGTGCAGCAGGGCGAGGTGAGCAGCAGTGCATGCAGCAGGGGTGCAGGCAGTGCACAGGCAGGGGTGCAGGCAGGGTACAGGCAGGGGTACAGGCAGTGTGCAGGCAGGGGTATAGGCAGCGCGTGTGGCAGAGATGCAGGCAGTGCAGCATCCACTCCCTCTGCTGGCAGCAGCCAAGCTGGGAATGCTGTGGAGCTCTCCCTTGCCTTGGGACAGGACAGGACAGGCATGGGACAGGCACAGGACAGACAAGCGAGAGCTCAGGTTTAACCCTGCACTGAGCTTCCCAGCCCCTTTCAGAAAAAAACTGGCCCAGAGGAGCAGGAGGTCAGGTCACACAGCCCATGGGTCACAGGTCTCCTGGGACCAGGATCTGAGCCAGGCAATGGGCCCCCAAACATCCTCCTGCACTGCCTCTGGCTGCTCAGCCTTCCCCCTCCAGTCCTGCCTTGCCACAGCCCAGTAGAGATGAGGGAATGGTTTGGGGGCTGGGGCTGGGATCCTGGTGTGTCTAAGGCTTCAGGCCTTCCCCATGCACAACACACAGAAGCAGGTGGCTCCTGCAGACCAGTCCAAAGCTGCGTTTGAAGCTCAAGTACCAGATTTCAGCGTCAGTGTGTGTGTCACTGAACCCCAAAGTGGCAGCTCTGCACAAGAACGGGTGCAGCCCCCCAGCTGGGAACACGCTGGGGATGCTCTCACAGTTTGCAGCTTCCCTGTGCAAGGAGCAGCAGAGCCCAAGGCATCAGGAATGAGGCCTGGCATCTCTCCCTGCAGTTTACAGGGACCCTCCCCCAGCAGCATTTGCTTCCCTGAGGATGCCATTTCCAGACCAGGGGATGCAACATGCTCTTTTTTGGTTTTTTTGAATGCAGAGCCCGTAAGAGCACTGCCAGTATGGGTCTTACCTTGGCATCTTCATGTGCCTGTGTGAGGTTCTCTGGTCCTTCATCACGGTTGCCCTGTGGTTGGATACAAAAGTCATGGAGCTGGGGAGAGGACATCTCCTGGGAGAGCCCCAAGCAAGGGGGTGGCAGACAGGGTCCAGCAGCACTGCCCAGCTGGGCAGTGATGCTCTGTCTTCTCCACAGCCACTGTCCTTGCAGACCCGAAGCACTGCCTGTGGACAGGGAGGAGACAATCCCCAGGGAGAGCCACCCTTACCAGAGCCAGGGAGACAAGAATCCTCTTGAAATGCCCTGATGTGTCGGAGCTCAGGTCATCTTCCAGGCTCTTGTGGTAGGCTGTGGAGAAGGAGTGACTGAGCCCTGCATCCTGCCTGCAGCTCTGCTTCCCACCCACCAGTGCCTGCTGTGCCCATGACCTGCGGTGGCCATCCTGCAGCCTTTGCATGGCTGAAGCAGATGCCTCCATCTGCTGTTTTCAGGCCCAGGGAAGAGGGGATCAGCCCAGCAGCTCTAATGCGCTGAGGATGAGCACCACCTTTTGCTCCAGGGGCTCTGGAGGAAACAGAATTATTGTGAAAGAGCTCTCAGGGAAGGAGACATTGACTGCAGAGCTGGGGTGTGTTACTGTGAGATTGAGAGATGCCAGGACCAGCGCTCTACTGGAGGGACTCAGATGTTCACAGCACCAAGCCATGGACCCAGCTCAGAGACAAAACTGCTGCCTGTGCTGTGGAAGGGCCTTGTACAGTGTTAAACGTGGTCTGTGCCCAGGGGCTGGGTGCTCCCCACATCCCTCCTGTGCCATACCTTCCTGATATGCCTCGTTGATAGCCTTGATCTCCTGGTTGTTCCGTGTGGCCATGATTTCGATGAGGACGCTCTCATCTGTGCCAGCCCCCTGGAAGACAGTGGCATGGTGGGGTGCTGTGGGTGCCAGCACCAGATGGGGACACGGTGGCACTGCCCTGTACTGCCAGCCATGGAGAGGCTGCTCTAAGCCCAGGGCAACCATGTGCCGAAAGTCCATTTGCAGCAAATGTCCCCAAGGAACCAACATGGAAGTGTCCAAGCATGCTGCTAGTGGGGTCCCAACTGGTGTGACTGGTGGATAGCAGTGCATGTTACTAGTTTGCTCCCACTCTGGCTCTCCTGTGGCTACAAGCTGGCTGAGCATGCCAGGCTGCAAAGAGGCCAAACTGGGCTCCCAGCAGGTCTTGAGTGCGAACCAGGTCTTTGTCCTGGTGCTTTTTGCTCTTTTCTTCTGTACAGGAGACAAGACCCTGGAGCAGGTGAAGCTGGGGGGCACTCACAGCCCCGGGCCACAGCATGTGGGTGCAGCCACAGAGAAAACCATCTCGTCCTCCCCTGCTGGCACTGACACCAGCAGTGTGGCAATTACCTCCACGGCCTTCCTCAGCTGCTTGGCATCGTACTGCGCCGGCGTCAGCATGAGCCCGAGGATCAGCTTGGCCAAGCTGCCCGACAGCTCAGATTTCAGGTCTGCCATCAGGTCCTGCAAAAGCATTGGAGGGTTCAGTCTCCAGCTGCTTCTGCAGAGACAGACTGGTGGAAGCAGCATGGGAGAGAGAACAGGGAAGGAGAGTGTGGGGGTGGGAGACATCTGGGCAAACTCTTGAGGGGGTATAAGGTCATATTTTGGAGGTGGCCCTGGAGAGACCCTGGCTCTGGAGCCCTCTGTGTGGGATCGAGGATGGGGCAAGTGATGAGGAGGGGACATGCTCCCTTGGGTCAGTGGGGCACCCAGAATGGGAGGCTGCTGTGACAACTCTGTTTTCCTTGGGGGAATCATGCCAGGGCACACTGCTGTGCCTCAGCTTCCCACTGCTCCCTGAGCAGTATTCCTTTCAATGAGGGGCTGATCTCCCCACGGGAAGGGGCAGGATACAGGCAGAAGGAGGGAGCAGAGTGGGATGGGGGCCCCAGTACCCTGCCGTAGTGAGCCTTGTAAGCCTTTAGGATCTGCTGCCTCTGGGCATTGCTCCTCTTGGTCACAACCTCGATGATGGCCCCTTCATCCGTGCCTGCAATGACAGCAGTGATGCTGAGGAGGGCTGAGGGGGCCTGCAGAGACACACTGTCACCACGTCACCCCAATCACGGGCACATCGCCACTCCCACAAACTGGGTAGGTGGGGAAGGGAGAGCTCCCACAGCTCCAAAACCATCTCTCTATTCCCCCCGAGGCTTTCATGCAGCCCTGCATGGGCCAGGGTGGATTTTCTGTCCCAGGAGCTGTTGAGGAGCAGCAGCAAGGGGGTGAACTCATGGCCCCCACTTACCCAGGCCCTTCATCGCCTTCCTCAGCACCTGTGCATCCCCATCATCATTGAAGTCTCCCGCGGGCTGCACGGTTCCTCGCAGCTGTGGATGCACAGAGGGGTTTAGGTTCGTCCTCAAAATGGGTGGGAGGGAGGGAAGGACGGAGAGATGAAGGGAGGGAGGAATTGAGGGAAGGAGGAATGGAGAGAGGGAGGCATTGTGAAAGGGAGGGAGATGGAGAGAAGGAGGTAAGGTGCCACCCGGCAAGCTGAGGCCAAAGCAGGTCATGTGTTAGTGCAAGCATCTGGGGCTCAGTGAGGATGTCCCCACCCCTGTCACCTCTTCCATTAAGGGGCAAACCACAGCCAGGCCAGCAAAGAGCAGGAAAAAGACAGCAACAAACAGTCCCTGGAGTCTCGGTGTCCTGCACGGTGTTACACCTTCTCCCCTAGCACTGGTACACCTCAGCCTGGGATGGCCACATCACTGAGAGCCAGAATAGGACTCGCTGAAAGGCTGCCCATTCCTGCCCTGTGATTCTATCCTCCTGTGTCCTTACAGCTCTGAACACATCTCCATCCTCCTTGCACGTGGGGCTCAGGGTGTTTTTTCTGCACATTCCAAAGCACCCTTTCATGGGTGCCCCCAGCTGCATGCAGGGTGCTGGCTCCTTGTGGCAAGGCCGTGTCCCAGCCAGCCCTGAGCTATCCCAGGAGCAGGAAGTTTCCTGTGGGCACTGGAGCCAGGGCTGCATGTGATGCATTGCACAGACATGCAGGACCCACAGCCCCAAGGGAGGAAGGCCTCAGAGAGAGTAGGGGGTTAGTGGAGCCCATGGGAGGCGGCCAGCCCTGCCAGGGTTACGTCCTGCCAACCTTGTACCCCAAAACCAGAGAATGGCATCAACAGAAGCCACAGAGAGAGAGGCAGAAAAGAGCTGTGGGGCTGGCCGTGCCCCGTGGCAGAGAGGAGCAGCCAGGAGTCCCAAGCTGGCAGGCAGCACAGAGTAGGTACAGGGGGGCTGGGGGGTTCTGACCTCTACTTTGGCCACCGCACTAAGCTCCCACATCCGATAGGCCACCTGCGCCGCCTCGGGGAAGAACTCACCTGCAGCGCTGCAATGGGAGGGCAAGGACAGGGGACAGTGAGCCATGGGGACCCCACACCCACCAGCAGCCACCCTCCATTCTGTCTTGCTCCTCCATGAGGGGTGGACTCTTCTGGGTACCACAGGGGCAGAAGTCAGTGGGGCTGGGTGGGTGGGAATGGGGGGAAATGGGTGATGAATCCCACACCGGAGCATCCTCTCTCCAGGGGTTTGTCCCCTGGAGCTCCCACGTGCCAAGAAAGGACCATGACATCGTGGCTGTCCATGCAAGAGGGGCCACAGAGCCCCCTGCACTGAACTGCTGTCTCTGCGGGTGCTGCTGGTCCAGGTGCTTCACCAGGCTCTGACCCAGAGGTTGGTACCCAGCACCAAGGGGATGAAGAGGGACAAAGAGGGTGCGACAGGTGGTCTTACTCATCATCCCCTCCGCACAGTTTCAGCAGAGCCTTCTTGTACTCCCCGGAGGTGTCCTCCTGGAAAGGCAGATGGAGTTGGAGAACCATGCAGTAGGTAGGGTCAAGGTAGTGCCATGGGATGGGCTCATGGGGAGGGGTCTCCCTGAGCCCTGTCCTCAGCGATGGACACCTGGAACAGGGTGTCTGGGGAGGGGGCTCAGCCCACCCGGGGGTGGTGGCACCACGAGGGAGGCAGCACTAGCAGCTGTTTGGAGGTTGACCAGGGATCCCCAGCACTTACCTTTATCATGTTGTAGAGAGATTTCTCATACTTGGTCCTGAACACCTCCCGGATGTCCAGCATGTCAATCTCGCTGCGGGACACCATGATGCGAATCAGGGTGTTGTCTCTTGTGCCCAGCCCCTGCAATGGAGGAACCCCCACATCAAGCCTGGGATGGCCAACCAACTCTCTTCAACCCACCACATGTGGAACCCTCTATCTGAATTCTACCCAACCCTGGGTCTGAAGGAATAACTCCTTTGGAGGGAAGAGGAAAGACCCCAGGTCACACAGGTCCTGTCTTCATGGACCTGCGTCACCCTGCTCTCCAGAAGCACTTCATGGCGAGAGGATCCCTCCTCTGGCCAACTCCCCACAACGCTGTGGGGGACCCCATGGAGAAGGGGTGATTCACTCACCTTCATGGCCTTGTGGAGCCTTTCAGCAAAATACTCTGCTGTGCTTCTGACACACTTCACTGCGGGGAAATTGAGGCATGGTGAGCGATGATAGCACCTGGCTTCACCAGGGTCCACAGTGCCCCCAGCCTTTGAGCACCCACACCCCTTGGGAACCACATCCAGCATCCCCACCCACCCTGAAGGAGCCTCCCTGACCTCCTTAAAATCGGGTACAGCCACAGCCCTCACCCCGCTGGCTCTGGTCCTGAGCCATCCCACTCCAGCAAGGCCACTGGCATGTTTTTGCAGCAACCCCACTCAGGGACTGGCTTACCCACAGCCAACATCAGCTTCTCAAAGTCACCAGAGAGCTCTCCCCGGATGCTCCTCTCAATTGGCTTCCCAGCAATCTTCAGATATTCATCAAAGACTGTGGGATGAGAGCAAGGCAATGCCTGGAGAAGCTGACAAGGTACCTTCAAGCCCACCCTGAGCTTGCAGGAGATGCTCACCCAAGCGGAGATGCTGCTTGCTCCGCCGGCCAAGGATGTAGATGAACTGGGCCTCATCCGTGCCCCATTTCAGCTCACCAGCTTCCAGCAGGTCCTTGTGGGACGGGGAAGGTGGCAGAGCCCGAGTCAGGGTGTTGCTAATGTGGGGCTCTGCCTGTGCATGGGTGTTCTTGGCACCCATCTGCTTTTGCAGGCCTAAGTCCAGATGGTCCCAGTGCCACCAGCCCTGTCCCTGCCCAGATGCCACCTCTCACAGAGACTTGCCAAGCCTCACCTTGGCATCTTGCTCCACCAGGTTCTCGCTCACCACATTGTCCTCCTCCCTAGCGCCCTGTAGGATAGGGACAGGCTCAGCCCTGCAGGGCACAGGCGCCCACCATCTGTAGATGCTGGGCAGATGGACATACCTGAAGCAGAACGACAAGCATCTTCTTGAAGTGGCCCGATGTGTCTCCAACTATGTCAGCTTCCAGGTCCCTCTCATAGGCTGGGGAGAGAGGGGGAGGTCAGGGACTGGAGAACTGGATCCCTTCACCTCTGCCCTTTGCATGGCCCAAGGGGGCACAGGTCAGCCAGGTCCTGCCTTTCCCCAGCCCTCACCATCTTTATAGGCAGCCACCAGGTCGTGGATCTCCTGGTTGGTGCGGGAGGCGAGGATCTCGATGAGGCACTTCTCATCTGTGCCGATGCCCTGCAGGCAGAGACTCAGCCCCATGAGCAGTGGGGCCGGCTGGGGTGTCCTTGGAGGGGCCCTGGGGGTGCTGCCCACCCCTTACCGAGATGGCATCTTTGATCTCCTTGGCATCGCCATATGCTGGGGGTCGCATCAGACTCACAATCAGCCGCTCAAACTTCCCTGTCAGCTCATACTTGAGGTCTGCAATGAGGTCCTGGTGGAGGGCAAGAAAGGGGCTGGGGGACCCTTTGTTCCACGGCACCTCTGGGTCCAGGGAGCAGTGGGTACCTGCGTGGGCTGGTTGGTGGCAGCCATGGCCACCTGTGTCTGCAGTGGGGGCACGGAGCAGGGAGTGTTCCTGCCATTACCTTCCCATAGAGAGCCTTGTAGGCCTGGCAAATTTCCACTCGCTGCTTGTTGCTTCTGGATGTGATGAGGTCGAGGATCGCCTCCTTGTCACTGCCTGTGGGGAGTCAGAAGTCATGGATAGCCTGTGGCTGGGCTCACCACAGCCATCCTGCCGTGCCCAAAGCTGCTTTGGAATTGGGACTGGGAAGAGAGGCAGAGTCAAGCTGTCTCCAGGGAGGAAAGGGAACCAGAAGAACTCTAGCATGCTGCTGAAGCAGACAGGCAGCTGGGAGGGGAGGTGATGTAGGATGCCCAGCCATGCAAGGGTCAAATGAAGGAACAGGGAACATCAAGGTGACAGTCTGGAGGAGTGTCCATACCAAATCCCTTCATTGCATTATACAAGGCCTCTGCATCCTGGTTGGCATCAAAGCCTTGGAAGTCCTTCACTGAGCCCCTGTAGACCTAGGGGAAAGGAGACATAAAGGTACAAGGGGAAGGAGCAGCCCCAGTGGGATGGGGGAATGGAGAAGTTGAAGCTGAGCAGGACTGAGGTGAGATCTGTTTCTGCTTGGGCTGCCCAAGGCAAAGCTCAGCCTCAAACATAAATACTTGTTCCTCTCCGCAGTTGTTTCCTTTCGTTTTTGCTCTCCTGCTTGTATCAACTGTGCCAGGTCCCTGGAGTACATCCATGGCCTTCTCTCTTATCACTGTTTGCTGCTTGTGCCCACGTTTAAGCTGGATATAGCCCTCTGCACCATGTCAGCAGGAGCCAGGGGGTCTGATTACAGGTTCCTTCAGCAATCTCAGTTCCCTGCACCACCTTGGAGGAGGTGGCAGGAAATGGGGACACCCCACAGGAGGGCTGGACACCCTGAATGCAGGGGAAGGCACCCAAGGACCAGGGTGATCCCCCTGCGATGCAGCCAGGCTGAAGAGAGTTATCAGGGCTGGATTCAGATCAATAAAGGAAATCATCTTCCACTGCCTGTTGCAAGCAGGAAACCCCTCTGGGTGCTGAGGATGACCAAGCTCTACATGGTCTCCAAGCAAGGAGACAAATTTACAGGCACAAAATCATCATGGGCTGCTAAGTGGAAAACACTGAGAAGCACCAGAGCTGCCAACAGCTTGTCCTGCCCCAACAAGCACTTCCTCAAGGCCCAGACTGATCTGAGGGGTCAGAGCAGAGACCCTGGATTTTGGGAAAGACTTTTGTGGAAGCCTGAGACCAGGCTCTCCCTCTGCAGGTCAGCTTTGCCTGGGGGAATTCACCTTGAGAGGAGCCTGAGGCCGGACTCTGAATGAGATCAGCACCACCCTGAGAAGAAGCAGATGTGAAACCAGCATGCCCCTACATGAGGAACTGGGATACATCCCTAGCAGAGACACAGAGCGGGAAGAGTTGAGCAGCAGCATTTCCTTAGCTGGCTTTCTGGGGAACAGGAGGGCTGGTAGCCAGGCTGAGCTGGGGCTGTCAGTTGTGTCAGCACCCTGGGAAACTGAGCATCCTCCCTTGGCTCTGTTTGTGCCATGTGCCAGCTGGGTACGTGCACTTCCATTGAATCACCTACTCAAGATCTGCTTCATGGCTTCTCTAAGATCCCCAGGAGCTGTGCAAAGGCTCAGGCCTGTTGCCAGCAAGGGCATCTAAAGGCAACGTGTCCTCAGAGAAGATGGGCATCAGTGTCTCTGAGCCAGTGAGTGCCTCCAGGAATGAACCCAAGGAGATGGAGACAGGTCAGCTCCATACCCACAGCTCCCCTGGGTCCCATCCCAGCCCCACAGCTCTGCTGCATATCAACCCCAGCACCTTCAGGAAGAAACCAGCCTTTGGAGCCCAATTTTCCAGAGAGAAATTGGGCACATCCCACAGGCCCTCTAAGGAGGAGCTGCTGGCACTGGTGTCCCATGTGGTAGGGACCAAGGAGAGATGGTGCCCTTTGAGGGAGCCAGACGGGCACGGGACAGATCGTATTGCAGGTGATTCATCAGGAGAGCTGGATTTAGCCCCTCTTCCTGGCAGCTCCCAGACCCTCCTGGTTTGGCACAAGCTACTGCCACACAGAACGCCTTGCAGAGATGTAAATAAGGAATTGCACAGCAAAGGAGGTGCCCGGAGGCAGCAGGAATGAACAAGGGTGGCTGGAAGGTGCTGGGGTTGCACAGTTGGTGCTGGGGAGTCAAGATTTTGGCCATGGTTAAATGGAGAGGGGGAGCTGGGCTGTGTTCCTGCTTTCTGCACCATCCAAGCATGAGGTGCCAGCCTTGCCACAGTGCTGCCCTGGCCAGGACAAGAGAAACTGAGGCAGGAGCTCAGCACTGTGCATCACCCCACGCTCCCTACACTCTCTATGGGAATGAGCCCCAGGGAGGTGCAGAAACATCACTCGGGAGGGAAACAGCATCCTGCCCGCTGCATACTCTTCATACCCCCATCCTGCCTTCAAACCCCTGTTTCAGCTGCCATGGGCCTCCTGCCTCCCCTCCTCCAGCCTCTGAGTCATCCCGGCCTGTCTGGGACCTCCCAGCTAAAAATAAGCCACACTGGGGCCAGGAGGGTGGAAGCAAAATTCCCAGCATGGCTTTGCTCTCTCCCACCACAGGCTGCTTGGGGTCCTGGACCTCTGCATGGCAATGCTCACCTCCACTGTAACTCAGTTTCTCCACCCAGAGCAATCACTGCCTCTGCTGGGCAGGAAGCTTCAGGTCATTGGGCTGGAGGAAACTTGGAGGACTGCTTGATTTCTCCAGGGAATGGAAAGCAGGGCAGAGAAGGGAGGCTGGGACTCCTCCCCTTCCATCAGGCTGTACCGTGCCCAGCCACAGCTGCCCACTGAGACAGGGTTTTCCACCCACGCTAAGATGTTTTCCTGGCTGTGAGGGAGCACCTGCTTGCCCAGCTGCCACACTGCACCAGTCCCGCCTTGGAATGGGGAACAATTCAGGCTGGGAAGTGGGGGGAGGCCCAAGTGGGGCTGCATGCCTTGCAGGATCAGGCAGGATTTCTCTCCAATGAAAGCACAAATCCCCAGTGCAGCATCTCTTCTCCCCTTCCCACGGCCCTGCTTCTCTCCCCCATTCCACTATAGTCCCAAAAGGATTTTTGCTCCTCGCTGTCCCTGCTGCCCAGCCCAGCACGTCCCCCATCCGGATTACAGTCCAGACAGCATTGGCTGGAGAGGCAGGAATGTAAACAGGCTCTGGGCAGCACCGTGTCCCTTGCATGTCACTGTCCTCGCTGCATGTTGGAGATACTGCCCCAGCTCAGGGGTGTGCCCTGCGGCTCCCCAGCACCCACCCCCGCCATGTGGGGGTCACCCTTACCTTTCCTTTGGGGGCCATGGCTTCCCAAGCTGGTAATCACTGGAGCAAGGGCAAGGAGGAGCTGTGGGAGGGAACAGAAAGGTCAATGGGAGCCAAAGCCCCTCTCTGCGGGTTGTGTTAGTTAAGGGAGGGTTTGCTCCTGCCGTGGGTGCGGGTGTGGTACCCACGGGAGAGCGATGCCAGGTAGGATGTGGGGAGGATCAGGGAGAGGGGCTTTGCTGGCTACCCTGTGGTCACCAGAGCCTTTGGTATGCGGCACCAAGCTGGGGACCGCAAGGGCCAGGGGCAGTGCAGATGGGCCCTGCACAGCTTCCTGCCAGTGCCAAGAGAAACTGGAGGAGAAAAGTGCTGAATACATGGAAATGAGCTGAGCATCCTCTGCAGGCCTGGCCCTTCTCACTGCACCCCACAATGCCCTTCTGCTCCCCTGCAGACCCCAAGCCCTCGAGCCATCCCAGATGCTGGGGACGTCCCACTGCCTCGTGGTGCTGGGGCTGGGCAGCCCCCACGAGCTCCCACCAGCTTTTATCTGAGTTTCCGTGCAGCGATCAAGGCTACCTTCAGTTGATGCCCAGGAAATGCAGCTGGGTTTCCAAGGTAACTTGCAGGTTGTTTTCTAACACTGGAACCATTTATAGCTGCAACCCACTGCGGCGTGGGCTCTCCCCACCCTGCCAGAGAAAGTCCCCAGACCGCGCCATTTGCTCTGAGGAAGCTGACGGAGGAAGAAAAACAGCTGGAAAATGGAGCCTGGCCATGAATGAACCGCTGAGCGTCAGCTGAGGCCAGCCATGAGGCACGGCCCCCTCCTTGCTCGCTCACCCTCCCTTTGAGACACGTTGCAAAAAAGCTCAAGGCAGAGCAGGGCTGCCGTGGGGGCATTTCTGACCCTCAACGAGTTTGGTTTCATGCCATGGAGTGAATGGGAGAAATCACACGAACTTCCCTGGCTTGGCTGCATGTCCCTACGAGAGCACCCATGGATGGGGGCAGACCCAGCCCCACAGCCACTGGTGTGGCTGAGTTCCCCTGCTCGGGTGCAGGAACCCTGTAGCACCCATGGGCATCCTTGATGAGGAAAGCCAAAGCTGCCTTCACCTCCTCTTCCCTTTTCAGCTGGGGGGGGCTGCAGGCCTTGGCCACCCTTCGCATGGCTCCTGGCTGGGGGGGAGACCCCACGTGCCCCACACGCAGTGGGGCCGCACTGCGGCCGGGTGCTGAGTGGGTGCCAAGGGATCCCACCCCTGACCCACACAGCCTTTCAGTGTCACTCTGCAGCCCGTATGGGAAGCTGTGTGCCCTCCTGGGAGCAGAGAAATCCCAGCATGGCACAGCCCTCCTGCCTCGCTCCCTGGTGTGGCAGCTGGGCTGAGACCACCCAACTCATCTCAGCAGTGGCGGAGAATCGCCGACCACACCCAGTCCCCGACCTGTCCTTGCAGTGCCTTGCCTCTGTCCCCTGTCCCCTGCCGCTGCGAACACCTCCGCAGAGGCTGGGGGAGCGGCCCCGGGAAGATGCCTGCACAAACACAGGGCATCCACTGGGCAGTGAAACCTACAGTGAAACCCACAGTGAAACCCAGGGGGCTGCAGTGCCCTGGTATGGGGGCACACCTGCCCCCATTAGCAGTGGAGAAGTTGGGGCTGTGGTGCTCCCTGGATGGAAAGTGCCATGAAAAAACCCTAAATTATGGTCACAGCCTTTGCAGAAGCCTCTGTGCCGCCAGCAGTGCACCCCTGCAGCCCCTCCAAGGCTCGCCCATGGATTGCACCCCAGGAGCCCGACTGCCTTGTGGGGCTCCCTCAGCACAGAGACCACAACACCCAGTGCCCCACCACCCGTTGTCCCGCCTGTGGGGAGCAAAGGGAGCTTCCCCACGCTAAAAAACCTGGCACCCATCCTCCCTGTGGAGCAAGGGAGGTCCCCAAACCCGCTGCCCCACCCCGACGTCAAAATGCCCCCCTGCCCTTCTAGAGCTCCGAGCCTCTGCGGTGTCGCAGGGTGCATTTACCTGCGCAAAACCTGGCAGGCACCAAAGCAGGAGGGATCCCCAGCTTGGATCGCGGCTGGAGGGATGGATGGGTGTTTGCTCAGCCGCGGCAGCACCAAAGCACGCACAAAGGCGCATCCCGGCCGGGACACACCCATGGGCCCTGCGGCAGCGCCAGCGCCTACCCCAAACCCCCCCCGCCGGCAGCGCAGCCCCCCGGGGGCTTGTTAAAAAGGGAAGATTTTTATCACGCAAAGAAAATACGGGGATCCCCCCGCAGCCACGCCTTGGAGGGAGCCTCTCCTTGCCCGACTCACCGCCCAGCCAAGGGCTTTCCTGCCCTGGCAGGAGGGTGGTTTTGGCTCCGCACCCCCGCCCGTCCCCCGCGCCGCCCCGCACACTGACCGGCAGCGCGGGGTCTGTCCGGGCTCTTCGCGGGAGCGGCCGCCGCTCTCAGCGTCTTCTCGCGGCTCGTCCTTGGCTCGCAGCTGTTCCCCCACGGCGAGACGGAGACGTCACTGCCCATCAGCCCCGCAGTCCCCGCCTGCCGTGGAAGGGGGCCAGGGCCACATCCCACACGGGCTGCCACGCCAGAGCTGCCCCAGGTGCCCGCCGTGCAGGGGCCACCCGATGCCACCCGCTAAAGCGCCCTGCCCGGGTGTGGGGAAGGGGCTCACTTGGCACAGCCGTCCCGCTGGTGCGGGCAGGGGCCGTGTGCCAGCAGCGGTGACACAGTGCCAGGCAAGGCCGGTGGTTGCACTTCAGCTGCGGAATTTTCATCCCCTTCCGTCCCTGCCCGCGGTGGTTTCCTGGTGAATGGCGGGTGCAGGGTACCCCACTGCCTCCCGGGCTGGTCCTGGTGCCAGCCACGTCCTCTCGCACCACATCCCCCCCCTTCCTGGTCCAGCCCTGACTCTTCTGCAAGAGCTGGAGGAAGGAAGAGTGGGGTAAGGTTGGCACCCCTGCGTGAAGGGGAAGCTGCTGACCAAGGCGCTGCAATGAGCATCCGTGGGGCAGGACCAGAGCTGGCACAGGGAGCTGGTTTTCCTCCCAGCCTTCCCTCCCGTGCTGCACACGGAGGGCCGAGAGGACCTTGCAGCACAGCGTGGGTGCAGATGCACGCTGAGTCTCTCCGGGATGCTCCTGTCAGGCTGGACCGCTGCCTGCAGTGCCCCGAGGTCATCTCCTTCCCTGCCTCGCCCAGGTTAACTCGGCTTCTTCTTTGCCACCACCCTTGGTCCCAGCCAGCACAGAAGCTGCAGCAGGGCTGAAGGAGCTGGCAGATCTTCCCAGGAGCCGCAGGCAGTTGTGTCTGCACTCTGGCTGATACCAGCAAGAGCAGATAAAACCAAGGGATCCCTGGAGATGCTGAAGGTTGCTGGTGTGTGACTTTTCAGGCATCCAAGCCCTGGTGGTATGTGCTGTCTTGAGTGGCTCTCTGGAGCTGTGAGGCATCTGAGCTGCTCAGCCCTGGCTGTCCTGGTCCCCCAGGCTGGCTGTAACATACCGGATGGCTGTCATGCAGCCACAGGACTGTGCTCCCCTGAAGGTAGCCTGGGAGGGGGAGGCCCTGATGGCCAGCTAGCACTAGCTGGCTCCTTCATGCCCTGTTTTTCCCTCGGGGCAATGTTCCCTTGGGTTGGCATTATTGTCTTGAGACCTCGCTCATGTGAGATGGCGTGGGTGACAAGCATGGCTTTGTTCACCCTGTGCTGCAGTGTGAGACAACAGCCCTGCTCTCCTTCCCGTGCCCCTGGCCGTGCCATGGTGTGCTGAGCCCCCTGCCCCAGAGGTGTTAGCCCAGCAGCTCACAGGGTGCCCTGGGAACATGGGGCTGCCCCATACAGCCGGGACAAGGCAGCTTTGTGGTCAGAGCATGGTTTAGATGCTCTGGATCCTTCCTTGTTTTACTCCTGCATGGCCGATGCTCCCTTCCTCTGCTCCTTGGAAGCTGAAAGCTAGAGAATGTGCTGAACCACAGGCTAAGGGGTTTTTGTCCACAAATACTGTAAGCAGACTCAGCCTGAGCGCTATCTACAATAAAATCAAAGATAGTTCTTCACCCCAAAACACCATCTCCCAGCCTCTCCTCAGAACCCAGATTTGGTCCTCTCTCCCAAAGAGCTGATGACCAGCCAGATCACAATTTTGCTTCCCCCATGGCCTCTCCCTGCCAGAAGCAGCCCTGCAAAACAGCTGTGCTGGTGCCCAAGGACACTCAGCAGCCTCACCCAGGACCCCCATCCACACAGCCCTGTGCCTTCATTTAAGCCCAGCCCCTGCTCACATTCTACTCCTCAGCACCTGTGGGATGTGCTCCAGGAATGTCCAAATATCAGGGAAAAGCAGGTAGCCTCAGGACTTTGGTTCTGGGAGCTACAGCTGCACATGCTGGGCAAACATCCAGTGGAGCTGGGTCTGTGCTCCTCTGCCTCACTGCTGCAGTCAATTCTGGGACCTGCTCACCTTCCTCTGTGTTCCCCAGGGACATCTTAGCCTGTGTGTATTCACAGCTGTCGGTGCATGCACCCTGCACTGCAACATGGCCATGCTTCTGCTTCTTTCTGCCTGGATTTTTTCCAAAATTGTCTCCACAGGTGGAGACACGGGTCCTGGTGTGAGGCAGTGGGGACAGAGAGAAGGGGTTCCCCCCTTCCACCTGCCCAGGCAGGATGGAAAAGTGAATTAAACTCCCTCTGTAATGCCCCTGAGTCTATTAGCATTACAGGCTGTGCGTATGATTTGGAAGGCGTTGTGGGAAAAATATTTCTGCATAGATTTCCCATTGTGCAGCTCAGAGCGGTGGTCAGCGGGGGAAGGCCTGGGGCACTCCTAAAAGGGATTTAAGGGGCGAGTGTAAGGGGGACTGCCTGGTCCTCATCCTCCTCGTTGCTGGAGCAGTTTGCCCAAAGGATGGCTGGAGTAAGTATTTTGTTTGCAGGAGAAGAGAAAATCCTCAGGGGGAGATGCCCTGGGAGGGATGGGTGCTGTGCAGTGGGAGGGTGCTGCTAGCAGGGTGGGAAGGCTGCAGTTCCTCACCTCCATGAGATACAGCATTTATCCTGGAGGTTGGGGCTCCCTGTGCCACAAGGGCTTACAGCACCCTGTCCTGCAGGTCGGGGTGTGGGGCACTACCTTAGGGTGGTCCCTGTCCTTTCTGACAGCAGGGATTGCATGGCTCTGTGTCCCCTGTGCCACAGGGATGTGCGACTGGGCAGGGTTTCCAGCCAGTAAGTAGCAGATTATGGAATTTGGAGTGTGTGGCATGGGCTTTGCTTTGGTGTGGGGTAACCCCGAGGTCCTGGCAGCACCGTGGGATGTGGAGGCATGCAGCCCCTATTCTCTAGTCCTGGAAGCTCCTGGGAAAAGATGTGCAGGATGGCAGAGGGCACTGAAATGCCAGGCATGCCAAATCAAGCACCCTCTTTCCCTCAAGCACAGGTACCACAAAATTTGGGGTTTCTGCTGGGCTGACAGTCCTATTGGTGCCACCAGCAAGTCACAGCGTTACTGCACAGGCTGATTGCCCAGAGGACCCAGTCTCCACCAGTGACCCATGGTTACAGGTGCTGTGGGAGCATCTCCAGCTGAATAGATGGGTCTTCCTGGTGCACTTCAAGACAACGACTGCTCCAGGAGCAGAGAGTCTCCCATCCTTCCCTCTCTGGCGCAGTTTCTCCATTTCAAATATTGTTGCTGTCAAAGCTGGGATAATCCATGCAGTGTGTCCCAGCTGGAGATGCTGCTGGGGGAACAGGTCTTTCTGAGCTGGTAGGGGGACAAGCAAATGTCCTTGTCTCCTTTCAACATAGCCCGGCAAGCCCCAATCATGCATTGCTCCACTTCTCACTTTAACCCCATATTGCCCCAAAATGGGCTGTTTTTCTGCCAGAGACAGAGAAGAGGTAGCATGCAGGGAGTCCGGAAAGCACTGTATGGATGGTGGGAGCTGCGAGGGAAACATTCAGCCTGAGTTTGGGTCACATCCCCAGTCAGTGCCCATGAGGCAGCAGTAGCCTCATGCCTGCTGCTTTCCTCTCCCACAGATGCCGTGCTGGGGTCGCCTACGCTCGGTTCCAAAGATGCTTTCCCGCAGAAAACAAGTCCCAGCCAGCTCAGAGGACTCCAGTCTCTGCCGCTGCCTCTCCACCGTGGACCTCATTGCCTTGGGAGTGGGCAGCACGCTGGGGGCTGGGGTCTATGTCCTGGCAGGGGAAGTGGCTAAGACCAGCTCTGGCCCGAGCATCGTTCTTTCTTTCCTGATTGCAGCCGTGGGGTCTGCCCTGGCTGGGCTGTGCTACGCCGAATTCGGGGCCCGCGTGCCCCTGGCTGGGTCTGCCTATCTCTACAGCTACGTGACCGTGGGCGAGCTGTGGGCCTTCATTGCTGGGTGGAATCTGCTGCTATCCTATGTCATTGGTATAAGGCCTTTTTGATCCCTCCACCTTTTCTGTCTTGGTGACTTTGCTGGGTGTCATTTGAGACTTCCCAGGACCACCACTGCTGCCCCAGCCATCACCTCTCCCCAGGTACTGCCAGCGTCGCCCGGGCCTGGAGCGCTACCTTCGACCAGCTCTTTGGCAAGAAGATGGGGAGGTTTTTGGGTGCTCACGCAGCCATGAGCTCTGTGGGGCTGGCAGAGTACCCGGATGCTTTTGCTGCTGGCCTGGTGGTCCTGCTGGCAGGTAGGACACCTCCCCCTGTGCCACCCTCCATCAGGTAGGATAAGCTCCTCACCCCACCGTGGGCTCTTCAGGATGGTGCTGACCCCTCTGAGGCTTTGCCATTTCCCTGAGCAAAGAATGGGGTATAGAACGGGATTCTGGGGAAATCTGCAGGTTCTCCTGACTCTACCACTGTCCCTCCTCAGTAATGTCTACCCTGGTGTCATCCAGGGGGCTCAACCTGTTTTGTTTTTTCCTTCTCCAGGGCTTCTTTCCTTTGGAGTGAAGGAGTCCACCACAGTCAACAAAGCCTTCACAGTCCTCAATGTGCTTGTCCTGCTCTTCATCACAGTGAGTGGCTTAATCAAAGGCGACCTGAGCAACTGGAAGCTCAGGGAGGATGACCTGCCAAGGGCAGTTGCCCATGAGGATGGGTATGAGGGGCTCTTCTCTCCCTGTGCTGACTTCAGAGGGGGCTGGAGATGGCTGGGTCACACCCCTAATGCTTTATCCCAGGAAATTCCACTTTCTCCCATTTCTTCCTTCCCTGCTGGCAATGTGTCTAAGAACCAAAGCCCTAAGCCCTGCTGGGTTGGTGCTGAAGACTGAGCAGGTTGGATGGACTGCTCAGCCTGAGCTCATCCTGGGACCCGGTTGCACTGACTCCCCTGCACTGCTTGACTCTTCCTCCTCCAACCAGGAACCAGTCTGTGGCTGACAACACGACCAGTGCCTTTGGGGTGGGAGGCTTCATGCCCTATGGTTTCACTGGGACCTTGGCCGGAGCCTCTACCTGTTTCTATGCCTTTGTTGGATTTGACTGCATTGCTACCACAGGTAAGTGAGGTGGGGATGACTGCGCTGGGACCCTGCCCTGAAGACTGGGAGGCCATAGCAGTGACTGTCCCAGCAGCCCCGGGAGCTGGTGTAGTGCTGGGAATGGGCACATTCCCAGCTCTGAGCTGCAGACGCCCTCTCCTGCCCTCTGTGCTCAGAGGAGGAACTCCAAGAGCCCATGTGCCATGTCTGGGCTAACCCTGCAGCAGAGATAATCCCTATCCCCATATCCCTGGAGCCCAGGAGGTCTGGTGGTCCTTGCTCTAAGGTCTCTGTGCCCCCTCTCATGGGGGAATTATGGAATATACTCTCCAGCCTGATCTGTGCACGTTAGATGAGCATCTGTTCCTATAGCTGAGCTTGTCCTTCCCAGGGGAAGAAGTGAGGGACCCACAGAGATCCATCCCCGTGGGCATCATCCTCTCCCTCCTCATCTGCTTCCTGGCGTACTGTGGGGTGTCTGCTGCCCTGACCCTGATGATGCCCTACTACCTCCTGGACACCATGAGCCCTCTCCCCGTGGCTTTTGAGCACATTGGCTGGAACAGTGCAAAGTACATTGTGGCTGCAGGGTCACTGTGTGCCCTGACAACCAGGTGAGGGGGCGTCTTTTGATGGCAGTTCTGTGACTGAGAGCAAGGTTGTACTGGAGCTGTAACACATCCAGGAGTTATCCCCAAGCCTTTCCTTCTGACTGCCCTGCTTGGCCAAAATCCCTCAGCCCTTTTCCACAAACCCTGTTGCTCCCACCCTGGCCCCTCCTGATCAAGGAGAGCAGCCAAACCCCCAGAGCACTCTGCTTTGAGCCCAAAGCTGGAGGAAGTGATCAGGTGGCACTGCCACTGCAGGAGTGGGCTGGGCTGTTTTGGCATGCACAGGGTTCCTCGAGACTGTGGACATCTCTTCCCTGATACTGTCCATCATCTGATGGTGAGGAAGATGATAGTCTTCTCAGAGTGGTCTTGAGATGGTCACAGACCACACAGAGGAACGGGAGCTCCCTTGGAGGAGCAAAAGGCAGGATTCCTACCCTGTTCTGTCCCATCTCCTTCCCTCCCTGCAGCCTGCTGGGCTCCATGTTCCCCATGCCACGGATCCTGTATGCAATGGCTCGAGACGGGCTCCTCTTCAGACCTCTGGCCAAAGTTAGTCACCGTCAGTGCCCCGTGGTGGCAACGCTGGTGTCTGGAGGAGTGGCAGGTGGGTGAATGGTTAGGTTACCCTTAACCTTGAGCAGGGCTTGGTGGGTGTCTTCTTTCCCTCTAGCTTGCCAGTACCTGTTTGAGTAATGTCTCTCCCCCCAGAGACAGGTCTCTTCATGGTGGTCAAATGGCATTTGGCCTTGATGGTGTTCTGGACACAGGTTCAGCCTCTCTGAGGTACCAGGCAGGGGGTGGCAGGATGCTTTGCTCTAGTAACTGAAGGACCACCAGCTCATCGAGGTTCTGTTGCAGCAGCTGCCAGTGGGACGCAAGGGGGACAGAGGGAGAGCATAGCTGAGGTGGGCACATCAGCAGTACTGCCAGCTCTGCTGGGAGGCTGAAAGGGCTTCTCATCCTTGCAGCCCTCCTGGCCCTCCTCTTCGACCTGAAAGCCCTGGTTGACACCATGTCCATCGGCACACTGCTGGCCTACTCGATGGTGGCTGGCTGTGTGCTGCTGCTCAGGTGAGGCTGCTGGGGTTAGGGACAGGGCTCACCCAGCTCCTGATGCAGCCCTGGCCTGGGTGCTCTGCTCATGGACCTTGACATCCTCAGGTACCGGCCTGAACCCAGTGGTGGGGACACTCCTGCCAGAAAGGTCCCAACTGTGCAGCTCTGGTGGGACCACCTTGTCCGGCCACCCCCGCATCCCACCCCACACTCCTCCTCCACAGTGGCCTGGGCTCTGGCAGCTGTAGGTATGCCTGGGAGTGATGGGTGGGCTTTACAGGGAGCCCATGGGGGACATCCCTGCTGTAGCACAGGCTGGCAGGTTCCTGCTCAGTGAAAATCATCTGGCAGCAGGATGCAGGAGCTGCCTGGCTCCATCCTGCCCTCTCCCATTGCCACACAGCTGGCTGCCCCAATAGGGCCTTGGGAAACCTCCTGCTCCCTCTGTTTCCCAGACTAAACCCATCATGACAAGCCACCCAGCCCTGTTCCCCGGTTGTCCTTTGTCCCACCATGGCAGCCTGGGTGCTGCATCCCAGCAGGTGGATGGGTCCAACCCAGGGAAATTCTGCCCTGACATGCTGCTGTGGTCCCTCCACAGCTGCCCTGGTCTGTGCCCTGAGCTGGGTGAGCACTGCTGGGCTGCCCTGCCTGCAGGCCAGGGGTGCCTGGTGCATTGCAGCTCTGGCTCTGCCTCTCCTGGGAATCCTGGCAGCAGCTCTGCTCATCTGGAGGCAGCCTCAGAGCCAGGACAGAGCATCCTTCATGGTGAGCACCCAGCCCAGCCCTAGGGACATCCTCAGGGAGCAGGAGCTGGGGCATGGAGAGGGATGTCCTGGGGAAAGAAGGATGTAGCATTGGGGGTGATCTGCTTTAGATCTTTGCTGCATCCACCTTAATAAAGCACTGCTGGAGGCAGCATGTAACTCATAGGGTTTTCCACAAGGACCATGAAGGCTGCCTGTTTCTTCCCCTCATGTCCTGCAAGCTGAAGGGGCACCTCTTGTGCCTGCTGCAGGAATCAGAGCTGCCCTCCAGTAAAAAGATGCTTGGCCTTGACACCCAGGATTGGTGTCACTAGTGGTTTTCTGTCTGCCCCAAGGCTGGTCTTCCCCTCACCTGTGGACAGCTAGCCAAAGCAGCAAAGAACTGAATTTAGCTGTGAAACCCTTGCCTGTGGGTCAGCCCGTGCCTCCGGGCAAAGGCAATACACCCTTCCTTCATGCTTTGTCCCTGCAGGTTCCCTGCCTGCCCTTCCTGCCGCTCCTCAGCATCTCCATCAACAGCATCCTGATGGCCCGGCTCAGCGCGGCCGCCTGGCTGCGGTACCTGCTCTGGATGGCTGTCGGTAAGCACGGCTTCCTGCGAGGGCCCAGAGCAGCAGCAGCCTCTCTGGGTGAAGCTCTGGTGCACTGAGAGCCTGTGGCACTGGTACTGCTCGGAATAGTGGTGGACAAGGGAAGAGATGCTGAACTTTAAGGTCCAGGGGTCGTGGGGGCACAATGTCCTCTGATACGTGGCCCAAAGGAACAGGAAGGGGTGAGCACTTTGTGGGTGGGAAGGGGTGGAAGAGAAACTCCAGACACATCCTATTCTGTCTGTTCCCAGGTGTCCTTATTTACTTTGGCTATGGGATCTGGCACAGCACTGAGAGCCGCTGGCCTGAAGGGGCAGCTCCCTGGGAGCCACCAGGAAGCACAGCCAGGGAGATGGCCCTGGAACCCTGTGGGACTGCCCCGTGCCCATCTGCTCTGGGGCAGTAAAAGGAGACGGCTGGTCTCTGAGTGCCTGGCTCCCTCCATGCTCTGCCCAAGGGCAGGGAGGCCCCTTGGGCTGAAGTTCCTGTCCCGCAGAAGGGGACAGCCCTTCTGCAGCTGCAAGAGCTGCATCCCCTGAGTCTGGGGAACCTCCCTGGGCAACCCAAATCTTCACAGCGAGCCCCTGCAGAAGGAGTTCTGTTTGGAGAGGGTAAAGCAGACAAGTGTTTTTGCTGCTGTTTTTGGGTTGTGTGGTTTTTTTAGCCTGTGAAACCTCTCCCTGCAGCCCCCCACCATTCCCCGGGCCCCTTGCTCGCCCCAGTTCCTCAGCTGCTCACAGTGGAGCAAAGGCTTCTTGTGTTGCCCTGACCCTCCACGTTGCCCGGGCACCCTAAGTCAGGCAGGGCTGATCTGTCTGTCTCCCCATGACAGACAAGGTACTGCTTGGTCCAGGCTTTTTCCTCCTTACCGTGGAGCAAGTCCTTTTCTGCACGCATTTATTCCTGCTTCTCAGTTCCCAGTGCATATTCCTTCTAGTCCCAAGCAGGATCTGCCTTTGGGGCAGTGGAACATGGTACCAGGTGCCCAGGGCAGGATGCCAGACCCCACCAGCCTCATATTCCTTTGCCCAGAAGTCCTTCCCCTTCAGCCACAGCCTGGCAGGATTTTCTGGGGCGTCACCTGCTTTGGTGCTACAGCACCTGGCATATCCCCCCACATCCCTGAACTTGCTGGACAAAGCTGGAAGCTGCCCCACCACCCATTTCCAGAGCCAGGGGGATGCACGGATGATCCATGGAGCAGTGGGTGCCCTGTGGGGACACATCTCTGACACAACAGGCACCCCAGTTGCCCTCTCTGGCACCCAGTGGAGGTGTGTGGGCAAGAGCTGGACCCCACATCCGTGTTGCCTTCCTGGCTGCCCCATTCAGCTGCTCTTTTCCCAGTGAAGGTCAGCACAAAGAACGGAAGCAGCTGTTGCAGTGGCCCCGCTGCCTGGGCAGGGCTGGGAGGGTTGAGGTCTGCCCTGTGCTGGGAGCCCATTGAAATGAAAGAAAAGAGGGAAGGAGCAGGAAAAGGGGGATCGGCCTCCTCTGGGGCTCCCTTGTTGTGCCTTCATGGTGCCTGCTCCCACCCTCCCCATCTTCCCACCATACTGGGTGTGGAGCACACAGCCCCAGTCCGGGATGCTCCTGTACCAGTTACCAAAACCACTGACATGGAATTCTCGAGGCTGCTGCTTCTTACAAACCTGTAATTGTTACAGCCAGTAGCACGTTGGCCTGGTGCACAAACACACACACACACACACACATGCACACCCCCTGGCTAAAGAGCCCTGGGGAGGGGACGGGCCAGTGACAGCCCCGGAGCAGTGACCGTCCCACCACACTCGTGCACCCAGTGGAAAGTGCTTGTGTGCATCCAGCCCTGACCCGCAGCCATGCTGGCAGCATCTTCCCTGCTGGGGATGCAGTGGCTCAGGGCAGGGAGAGATGTGACCTGCTGAAGCCTGCTCCCCCTTGGGAGGGTGCTCTGCTCCCCAAATGTGCAGCTTGGCACGCAGCCCCTGCCCAGCTCTGGGGGAGGAGATGGGGCTGGTGGTGCTGCTGACGGGCAGTGGGGACAAGGAGGGCTTGGGGTCTTTGTGGCAGTGAGCAGGGACACAGCTTAGCTGCAGGAGCAATCCCTGGGAGACATTTGTTGAAAGTGGAGGAGGTGATGGGAGGAGGAGGGCAGGGATGGAAGCCCTGCCTGGTGAGGCACCTCAACACCATGTTCCCAGTGCCCTCCTCATCCTTCCAGTGCTTGCCCCCATCTTAGTGACCACCTCGTCATCCTCACCTCACACCCTGGACAGCACCCATGCTTGTTATGCTCAGATCAGCCCAGTGCCAGCCTGTGTGTTCTGGCTGCCCCCTTTTACCCCCAGACAGCCCCCCACAGCCCCCCTCCAGAGGAAGAGGTGCCAGGATGGCACGGGCGGGTGGCCAGGGTCCCTCTGCAGCCCCGCACGGGCTGGGGAAAGGCAGGCGCAAGTGTCCTGTGAAATGCTCCATGACTCCGGTCGGACGGGGCGTCCCGAGGGCTCGGCCAGCCCGGAGCCTTGCCCCGGCCTGTGGGGCAGTTGTGAGAGCAGCCCTGGGCTCACAGCCCCGGGCAGAGCCCCACCAGCCCCGCCGGTGGCGCGCGGTGCCCCTGGCGCGGTGCTACGTGGCGATGAGGGGCACCTCGGCGGCAGCCGTGGGGAAGGGGGTGCCGTCCCCCCCGTTGAGCACGCGGTACAGCAGCTCCTCCTTCTCACGGTGAGCCTGATCCCGCAGCTGTGCCTCCTTCTCCAGCGCCCCGCGGGCGGCCTGCAGCTCCTCCGACAGCTGCCTGCGGGCAGACGGCGCGTGGGGCCGGAGCCGCCGGGCAAAGCGCCCGCGAGCCCCTCTGCTCCCTGCAAAGCGCCCCGTGGCACCCCAGCCTGCGATGTGTTCCCCCACTGCCACCCGCTGCCCCACTGGAGATGCCACCTGTGCAGCGGGGAGCTGGCGGGTGCAAGGGACCAGCACTTACCTCGCCATGACCAAGTGGTTCTGGGTGCGAACCTGCAGGTCCTCGTTCTCCTGCTGGAGAGTTTTCACCCTCTCCTCCAGCAGAAGGTTCTTCTCCTCCTGGAAGGGAGGCATGAGGGTGAGGAGGGAGCACCTCGGAACCCTCCAGCACCCTGTCCTGTGGGGAATTCTGGCTTGGTGGCATTGCATCCATGTCCTCTCCCTACTCCGAAACAGGAACCAGGGCCCATCCCCTTTCACTCCAGCTGCAGTTTCTGGGCAGAATTTAGGTGGGGAGAAGAGTTGAAAAGAGGAAAGCCCACCTGTGACCCCCCCTTTCAACCCACCACGTTCTCCAGGTGCAGCAGCTTCTTGTCCAGGCCATGGATGTGCTCGTTCTTCATCTCGATGACGAAGTGCAGGCTCTCCAGCTCCTGCTCCCAGAAGGGGCTGGGGCTCCCATGCTCCTGCAGGGCCATTACTTGTGTTCAAGGGACCTCAACAGCATGTGCACCTCCCCAGGACAGGCTTTGCTCCCTCCTTCAGCTGTCCTATGCTCCCACCTGGTTCCAACCCCTGCTGTCCCCTGGTTCCAGCCCCACCCCACCAGGGTCCATCAGAGAAGCCCTATGGCTTTGAGCCAGCACCTCAGAGCTGGTCCCCTCCCTGACACCCCTCCCTGCACCTGGATGTGCTTCTTGTAGTCTGTGCTCAAGAGTGACTCCTCCACCCGCTTCATCTTCTCCTGGAAGGATTTCAACTGGGAATTCAGTGCCTGAATTGTCTCCTAGGGCAGCCAGAGAAAAAACAGGGCGAGAGGCATCCGAGATTTCCTCCTGAGCCAGAGCCCTGCTGCGCTATGGTACCCAAATAACCCCAGGGCTGGAGGAGCTGGGGGGGGCCCTGGGCACACCAGGGACTGAGTTGGCCACCGAGGCACATGGGGCACCGTGGCAGAACCAGCAGATGGTCCTCAAGCCCCGCCTCCCCAGGGATTTCTCTGCAGGTACCTGTAAGGCTGCCTGGGACCTGTGGTGGGACTCTGCCAGCAGCAGCTTCTCCTTCTCGTGTGCTCTCTGGAGCTCTGCAGGGGGGACACGAGCTGAGTGCCACCAGTTTGGGGACATTGGAGCAGCAAGCCACACCTGAGCCCCACAGTTCTGGGAAGCAGGGGAGCAGCATCCCCACTGTCAGCCAGAGGAGCACTGGCAGTAGGGCAGAAGAGGGCAGGGGGGCTGCAGGGAGCCCTGTTGCCCCGGCATGCACCTTGTAGGGTCTCCGTGTACTCTCTCCTCAGGGCATCGAACTGCTCCTTCAGCTCCAACTCTTTTCCCTTTTCCACCTGGGAAGCAGGGAGATGACAAACCCCAGAGTAAGGGATGCAGAGCCACACCACTCCGGGTTTCTTAACATTTTCCTCACCTCTTCCTTCTCCCAAAAATGGGAGAGCCCAGCCAGGTATGTGCCAGGTTCATGACCACTGCCACTGGCTGGTGGCATGCTTCATGCCCAGCCACTGCCCTCAGCAGCACCTGCCTTTCTGACTGACCTGGATGTGAATGTCCTGGGTGATGCTCACAGTGTCTGCCCGGCCAGCATCTCGCAGCTGCTCCTCCTCCTCCTCCTGGCCTTGGGGGAATCTCGCACTGTCTGTCCACTTCTCTGGCAGCACTCCCTTTTTCCCGTCCTCAGGAAGCAGGGAATCATTGGCTGCAAGACAAACACAGCTGGAACAGCACTGGCCATGTCTTGCTACCCAGGCTGCTTGGACATCCTGGGCAGCTGACCTGCCAGCACAGTGGTCAGCCCTGTCCTCTTTCCACTGAACAAATACTTCCCTCCATCTCACTGGTCCAGATTAGCACTAACTGGGATGATGCTGGCAAAGTTTAATAGGTCTCCTGTCCTTGGGACGACCTGTCTGAGAGTATGGAATGCCATTGACTCTGGGATGCCATTGACTCTGAGATGCCATTCTCTCTGGGATGCCATCCTCTCTGGGATGCCCTGTCTGCCCTCCTGCACCAGCTGCAGCCATCATCCCCATCCTCCCTAGCCCTGTGCAGGCTGGCTGTGCTGGGGTCTGTCCACTGCTTCTTAAATATCACACTGAGAAAGCACAGTGGGGGTAAAACATGCTTATTTTTCTCACCGTTCTCTGTCTTCAATGCTGTGAGCTCCTGGGAAGCCGGTCCCCTCTGCTGCTGGGCTTTTAGCTGTCTCTGGCAGAGAGAGAAGGGGCTGGAGCAGGGGGAGGGACAAAGGGGGCAGGTGTCTGCGGGCAGAGGACACCCTGTACTGAGCATGCTTCAGTCCTGCTAAAACACGGGTGCTCGAGCAGCCCCCTGCCCTCTCCCAGCCCTGAGCACCCATGGTGTGCATGTGCTGCTCATCAGACAGCCTCAAGCTCATGCCACTTCCCTGCATCCCAGACACTTCACCATGCAGAATTCAGCTGGAAAACCTGGCGGATGCTCACAACCCCCCTTGACATGGTGCTGGTGCAATATATACTCCAGCAGCAAAACATTTGGTAGGGGAGAGAAGGCAGCACTTGGCAGGGCTCTGGCTGTGGCACTGCCTTGCCACCCTCCTCCTGTCCTGGGATGCCCAGGGTCCCTGGCACCTTGCAGCCCTCCAAACACACCCCTCTGCCAGCACCTTACACAGCTGGGCTTTGACACGGCCCGTGCTAGAGCAAGGAGTGAGAAATGAAAAATAACCATAAATCAGAGGCGACGCAGACCCTGTGCAGGGCTGGCAGCCGGCGAGGGCTGGCGGCGGCCAAACAATGACCTCAGGAGCGCAGGAATGTGCCGCTCAGCCCCGCACTCCCGCACGCTCCCACTGCTGCCACAGGGCTGAGATATCCCAGAGCCGGGAGCTGCCTCCAGCAACACAGCTCTGTGGGATGCCTTCCAGCACTGCATGGGTTTAATTTAGTCACTTGGAGGGGAGGAAAGGAAAAAAAAAAAAAAAGAAGTGGCTGTATTTTACCAGTTGCTGAAAGATAGAAGCAAAGCTCGCCTGCTCTCGCAGCTCGGCCTCACCAGCTCAGGGCGAATCTGGCCCCTGATGCCCATCACCAGGTTGTGCTTCTGGGCAGGGGCAGGGATGCACCACAGGTAAGAAAATCCACCTGCAGACACATTTCTGCTCTCCAGCCCCCAGCAAAGCCACCCCTAAAAGTGCTGGTCCCTACCAAAAGCAGCCCAGGAACCCCCCTGTGCCGGCTCCTCCCCAGCTCGGCCAAATCCAGCCAGATTAGGGAGCCTGGCTTGGGAAGAAAGCGAGGGAAAGCAACCAGGCGTCCCTGCCTCTGCCTGCCCTGCAGCCCCCCTTCTGAAGCTGGAGGGAGGGCGCAGTTCCAGAGAGCAGGAGAACTCTGAGCTGCTGGGAAGCCACGGCTTTATCTTCCCTTCTATGGCGCGAGCGGCCGTGGCATTGAACGTGGCCCAGGAAACGTGGCGAGGAGGCACCCGGCAGTCGGGGCTCACAAGCAAGGGGTGGTTCTGCTTGTCCACACAGCTCACCCTGAAAATGTGGAGTGCCCTGGGATGCTGCTGAGCCCCGACAGCCCTGACTGCAAAGGGACCCCAAGTTGCCCCCTGCACACACCTCATGCCGATGTGCATCTCCTGCTATTTAGTGTACCCATGTCCTGTGATAGGTTTTGGAGTCAGGAAGTGTGGGGAGAGAGGGTGGTGGATGAGCAGCTGGGGCTCTGCAGGCCTAAGGGCATCACAGGAATCCCCAAATCCCATCCTCTCCCCAGGTTTTACTGCAACAAAGCAAAGGAACCAAACCACTTCTATTCCGTATGTCCCGCTCACTGGTGAAGGCGATGCCCAAAGACAGAGAGCCCAGGGCTGGCCACCTCCATAGCATGGGCAATGCCCCCAGCACAGATCCAGGGAACATCCACCTCTCCCACACACCCCAGATCCAGCGGGATGGGGCTTTAGAGCCCCTTGGCCTCTCAAGGAAGATGATTTGAGACACCTGCACTGAACTCAGAAATAGCTGAAGAAAGTAAGAGGTTCACCAGCATCAGCAGACAAATCCGAATACTTGCCCTGAGGCTACGAGTGAGGCACCTTCCCACCTCTAGGAGCAATTAAAATAGTGTCTAGAGCTAATTTTACTCCTAACCACTCCATTGTCCTTTGGGATAAAAGCTCCACTGCCAAAGCCAAGGTGAACAACAAAATGTGACTGGAGGCACTGAAATATAGAGGCACCTTCTGCTGCTGTTTCCAGAGCAGCATGTGGCACCCGTGCCTCTGGTATCAGGCACATTTCGGAGAGCTGGAAAACAATCCTGGTATCCACAGTGTGTGAAAGGAGCAGGCTGGGATTTGCTCCAGCTGGAACAGCTTTGGCCAGGGGAAGAAGCAGACTGAAACATCCTGCAGGTGGGGACTATCCACAGCGCAGCTTATCCTGTAAGGTCTCAGCACGGAAACCCCTGCCAAAAAATACTTTCCAGCTATGAAAAAACCCAAAGTATCTACATTCCTAGAACTAAATATTTTTAATAGTCTGGAGTGGAACTGTTTATGGATGGATTAATTGGGATTTCCAGCTGGACCTGAGACATCTCCAAGTATGCCAGGGGTTCGGAGCACCAGTGCACAGGCACCAGGCACAGCACAGGCAGTCGGGGTGGCTGCAACCTCTGCTTCAGCTTAGCGTGAGGTGGGGTTTTGGACTGTATTTTTCTTCCTCTTTTCCTGTTTTACAAGTACATTAAGCAATTCAACCATACAACTTCACAAAGGAAATCACCAAGAGGCAGGAAATGAGTATTTAAATCATGACCCTGCTCCTGGGGAGGAGGTTTTGCTTTGTGGCTGTGGAGAAGGGGGCCAGGATTTGGCCCATGACCCTTAAACCTCCCTGGGACCTGCAGCAGATGCTCAGTGCTGCCAGAGCAATGCTGGCACAGGTTCGTGGGACCTGTCTTCAACTCTGCTACCGCTTTTCCTCCGGCAACGGTTGTGTTATGAGATGACTATCACCTCTCGTGCAGTCAGATCTGTCCCGCAGACCATACACAAACCCATACACAAACCCTCCACACTGTTGCCAGCCTCAGGTTTTGCATCCTGACCCTTCCCTGGCTCCTGCTGCTGCATATAGTGCCTATATCTTCAAAATAAATTCACCCCAGCCCTGGAAGGTGGCCAAACCTCAGCCCTGATCTTTTGTGGAAGCAACTTGGCCTTTCTCACGCCAGGAGCACGACCAAAGGGCAAGCGGTGACCACGAGCGGCCAAGCATGGGTGGATGGAGCCAGAGGAGAAGGGAATCCCAGGGACAGTGCCCACAGCTCAGGGCCAGGTTCTGTCTGTGCCTACTTTATCTCCCTGCAGACTGGTGCTGGAGAAGGATGAGGCTGCCAAGGCGACTCCCCCAGGGCACACAGCGGCTCCTGGAATGCCATCCACCCACCAGACCCAGCACAGCATCAGCTTGCCAAGGTCACCTCAACCTGGGACTGGCCCCAAAAGCCTCCACAGCCCCATTACAGCCCCCAACCCCATGACCTGCACCTGCATTCTGGCTGGGCTCACCCCTGGGGTTTGAGGTCTTCTGCAAACCCAAGCGACCCCAAGGGACCAGCTCTGCAAGTCCACCTATCAGCAGTGGAAATGAAGGTCTCTCTCCCTGCCTTTGGGTTCCTTGGACACAAGAACATGGGCAGAAGCGGCCCCACACCTTCCCTTATGCCTTTTAGCCATAACGGGGATTTTGGGTGCTACTTTCGGAATTAACTTGCAACTTAGTCACGGCAGCAGGGCTGTTTTGTGGCGCATGAGCCTTGGTGAGCAGAAGGGCTCGAGAGCAGGCAAGTGCAGGAAGGGAGGCGTCTGCAGGCAAATGACAAATTTCCGTATTTCGGTAAAACATGTGGCCCTCAGCACCTGGGGCCTCAGGGCTGCTGTTTCTCCCCGTCCCATGCCCGTTCTTGTGAGCTCTCCAAGTCACAAACCAGTCCAGAAGCGATCTTATGACATAGCAAAGAGGGGGATTTTTTTTCCATGATGTGGAGAAGCAGCCAAGCCTGCAAGTGCTGTAAATAAAGGCCCTTGCTGGCCGTGGGGCTGTGTGAGCTCTGTGGCCTCTCCCCCTGCACATCCCAGCTGTGGGTTCTGCTCTGGCCCTCTGCAAGGGGGGCACAGCAGCACCACAGGGACCTTCTGCCTTCCCTCCTGCCCCTGCCACCCTCCGGTAATCACAAGCCCCCGACACCAGGACAGCACATCCGACTGCACAAACAGCCCCCGAGGCGGATGGTGGGGCACTACGGCAGCAGTAATAATAGTAACAATAACAATAATAATGATGATAATAACAATCAGCAGATGATTTCCAGATCTGAGCCCACAGAAGATCAATGCACTGCGACCTGCAGGGGACTTGGAGTGTTCCCCTACAGAAGTGATGCCTTCAGCACAAAGGGACATAACTTTGGGGACAAGGGAGGATGCTTGGGGAGGCCGGCAGAGGTCCTTCTGGGGGAACCCATCCAGGTCCTCTATGGGACCAGCACTTCCAACAAAGATTTTCATCCCAGGTGCTGCACCCTCTGAAGTGTGAACTTCCCCATGACGTGGGGGCGAGCCCGGAGGGGCGCAGGAGGGTGCAGCAGGGCAGGTGGCCGCCAGCTCCCACTGTTCCCACTGCCAGCTCCCCCACCACAATGCCAGTGGGGTCCCACGCAGCCGGGGACAGACACACGGCCACACTGCCCGGCCCCGCCGCTCCTCCGGACAGCGGGAGACCCACACCAGCTGCACCCAACACGGCTCCTTCCCAGCACTGCAAACAGGGCTCCACACAAACACCAGCCCCGCGCGAATCCCAACTCCGGCAAACACGCACACTCTCTCCCACCAGAGCCCGACCCCACGGAGCCCCGACCCCTCGCCAAGCCCAGCCCAAGCCCAGCCCAAGCCCACCCCAGCCCAGCCGCGAAGCCCCCGCAGCCGCTACCTGGGCACGGACGGGGCAGCAGCGCAGGGCGCTGCCGGTGCAGCCCATGGAGCCCCGGCGGGACCCGCTCTCAGCCGCGGGGCGCGGGGCGCGGCATCCCCCGGCCAGCGGCACCGGGACGGCACGGCACGGGGCGGGATGGCACGGCTCCGCACCGCACCG